>JAZGTJ010013182.1:0-15232 GCA_036877575.1 Botia almorhae
TTGATGAAAAGAACGTCATTTGGGTTCTAACAACATGAGGGTGCATAATGATGACAGAATTTTCATTTTAGGTGAACTATTGCTTTAAATGCCCTATGTGATATGTTATCATAACCAGCAGATCTGAGCCTGCAGCGGGTACCTTGATCAGAGTGTGTGATCGGGTTCAGTCCTAAGAGAGTAAGTTCAGTGAATGACAGCTCAGCAGAACTCAGGCTATGTTTAGAATAGCATACTATCTTACTGTGTGTGCATGCTAAGTGAATTTTCTATATGCTTGAAATATTTGGATGACCTAGTACATTTGGATGCAGTATATAAAAGTAAAGATATTTGCTTCAAATGTGTCATTTAAAATTTTGATTTTATTAAACATTTTTATACAAAACTGGGCTAAACAGGCTAAACAAATTCAAATTTCCAAAATGATAACTGGATGTCACTCACTGAATTAAACGTGTGTAATGAGGTCATATGACAACAATGTAGCAAACATACTGTTTGATATTTTTGTAAAAACTAGATAAAAAAGTTGTAAAAAAAATATATGTATATAATATAAATATAAAGTATGCATTGTGGAGTATGCAGTGAGCTGTATGCTACTGTTCCATACCAATACAGTCTTTTATTGTCTTAGCAAGACGGAACACTGAACAGGTGCCAAGCATTGTGAGTCACATCATTGGTCAGAGTGTGGGAAAATAACTCTAGTGGTCTCGTGAACAATTGATATACCACAAAAAATAAACATCCGAATGCACAACCATTCTGTCCTATAACTACTGCATGTTTATTGCATTCTTTCTTATAACTAATGCATGTTTAACATGTGAAATGTTTTGCTGATGTTTTGTGTAGTTGTCAAGGCATTGCTATATGTGGTTGCTTTTGACTTGGGTTGACAAGTCTAAACAACATGCTGCATGATTTCAGCCGTGTGTATTTAATGTAAACCAATGTTTAAATACTGAGGGTTAAAGGTTTGTGTCTAGGCAATGTATCACTTGCAGGCCATCCAAGATGGGACTTAATCATTGTCAGTGTTGACTTTGGATGTCAATCTGTGTAATTCTGTGATGAATGGAGTCGATAATAATACCCTCAAATTATCCTTATTGATGCCAATAAAATTAGCCAGGGTATTTCATAAATTCATAAACAGCAGAAACAATCCTTCTGTCTCAGATCACTGCTATTACCAGGGGACAATTTAAATGCCTCACTGTAGACCAGCAACATGACCAGCTCTGCACGTGTGGAACAACGTAGAGAGAGAGAGAGGGAGAGAGAAAGAGTGAGAGACAGAATAATCCTAAATGAAGACTACAGCAGCAAGCAGGCTATAAAAGGAAATGAGAGATATCCGGCCGTATGCCTTTGTCTAAACTGAATGGCAAAGAATAACCAGACACCCTAATTTCTATAGTGCACCATATTAAGGTTGGATAAAAGAAGGTTTTGTGAGGAACAAGAAACGTCTAGCTGAGATGAGTCTATGTGTGCACATTCTAAAAGTGTCCCTGACACCACTTTAATCAGGATCAAGCTCAAATTGGTCCAAATATCTTCCCTTAAAAGGAACGTCTGCAACTATCAGATTCAAACAGCTTCCGACGAGGAAGAAGCAACAGAGACCCGGTCTGTCTTCCACATGGGATTTCTCTATAAAGCCTTGGGGCAACAATTACAAACAAATTACACATGAACATGAAAAGAAGGCAGGGGGTGGGGGCAAACGTGCAAAGAGGACAACACTGGAAAGATTGCAAGTTCAAAAGAAGTTACAGAGAGCTGCTATAAGATACATGAAAATACACCTTGTTTCTATAAACACCACCTACAAAAAAAAACTTCAATGGGTGATTGATTTATTGTTTTAACTCTGTATAGTTCCATCATACTAATGAGTTTAAATGTCTTCCAAACCAAGAAACAAGAAGCTGAATTCAATAATCTGAAGCAAAGTGCCAGAGGTAATTACCTTGCCACACAGCACCATAAAGTGTACTTGGAAGCACACTATACCACAGGCAAGTTCTGTAGAAATACTGAGTCACTGAGGCTGGAACATTTAGTTTGCCGAAAGGCCACATGCTTTGCTCGGACATGTGACATGCTCATGGGATTATATCAAAACAAGGTTGTTTTCTCTCATTAGCTGTCTAAGCATTCTGGATATGTGCACACACAGAAAGCCACAAGCAAATAGGAAGAATTAAGAATGTAAATATTTAGGTTGTATGAGGGTATTAATCATCCAATGCTGTAGGAGAACTTACTATCAATTAAGATCAGTTGTGTTTCAACAGTTTCTAGACATGGCCAACAAGTAAAAAGCAGAACCCAAGAGACAACCAGAATACTGCTGAATAGAAGAGTGAAACTTTAGATATTTTTTGTATCGTCAGAAACAATAAAATGTTTAATAAAAAATATAAACATTCATAAAACACTCTTGAGAATACTAAATGCACTCTTGACAATCACAAAGCAGAACAAATCCCTCTGTAACTCCTACAGTTTTCAAAGCTGACCTCTGATGAAAAACTGTGGCTTCCAGATGATAACCCCTTACATCCCTTCTGAATAAAACTAGCTTCAGCAAGCAGACATACTGTTGGGCTAGTCGATTGGGAGACCACTGAGTTAACTAGCTAAACTGGCTAAACACCAACTTGCTGGTTTAAGATGGTCTTTCAGCCTGACCAGGCTGCTTCTAAGCTAGTTTTCCAACATGGTCAGCCTGTGAGACCAGCTTGACCAACTCAAGGCCAGCAAACCAGCAGGAATGGTTTGTTTTGGGCAAATTTTGTTTACTTAACCATTTGTCTAAACTCTCCATTCAGTGACAGGGCCGAGTATACTAGCTTTCTCACACAGTAGAAGTACGCAATCCGCTGACGACAACCAGGATTGCAACATGAATTTGTTTTTTGTACTTAATTTTTTATTACAAGATGTTTTTGGGTGTTGTGGCAACCTCCATGATTTTACTGAAGTTGCTTAAATACAGGGTTAAATCAGCAAAATGATCTATTTTAATTTTTTTTAAACTATTTTTGCACTTAAAATATGAATGTAAAGTTAATCTTGTGTATTGAAAACTACACACAAGGCACAATCTTAACACCCGCCTAAGGTCAGGAGGGTCGTTATTTGACACAGGACATGGGTGGCAACACTAAAACTCATTTGTGGAAACGAGGGTCTCCAGTGTGGATGATGGAAGCCTCATTTTATGGCATGCAGCCAACAATATACACAGATGTACAGTATAAGTAGATTTAAAGAGGATACAAAACATCTGTAACACAATATACATTTCCCAAAAGTTCAAAAGATGCTTATACTTGTGACGTTATTTGAGTAAGTAGTTTATGACTAACAGTTAAGAGTTCCTCTGCATAGGTCTTCCCTCTCTGAACAATTTTACATCCTGCCCTTTTCCCTCTAACCGAACACAATAGATTTTCCCCCAATTGTTTTGTTTTTTGACCAAGCGGATTATTTTGGCAAGCGATGTAGCAGCTTTTTTCCTGTCCTTATCATCAACAGACATCTTTGTGCGGTGCTGTTCCACCAATTCAGACCGGTATAAAGTGCAGACAGTTATTTCACGTGCATTCATACTCTCGTGCACAACCTCAAGAACCTCCCTGTGACCATATCCATTTCCTCTTTCCTTATATGGTTGAAGGAGTTTCCAACAGAGAGCGGACGCTGCTGAACTACATTCAGTATTTTTTACATATTTAACTTTATTATTGTTTAAAAGCTCTATTTTAAATGTAAAAATGGACAATAATAATTGCTATTGTTTATCACAGAGGCAACAAAATGATAGCAACGTGTAAAACCTCTAACTGACTTATTGGTTTGGGCATTTAGTATATTTTTCAGCACTTATTTTTCTATCCAAACATAAGCAGTCAAGAAAAGAAATCAATTTAAAGTAAATATAAAAATCACAACAGTGAAACAGCTTTCTGCATGCCCAACCTACACATTTGACTCAAATGACCATACTTTGAAGATCCTATTAAAGCAAACATCTCCCCTTTACAAGCTTATCATATTTTAAATAAAAATCCTAAAATGCTGTTCTCCAAGTCTTTGAAACTTTGACACCCAAGAAATTATTTGGACTCTTTTTACAGCATAATGTGAAGATTATATACTCTTATTCAATTGTCTCGATATTTACACAAATTGTAGTATTCAATTTTAATCATCAACACTGGTACACAGGGTACGATCACAGCAATGTAATATTAGCCCTTACATTGAGTGACAGCCTAATTTACACATTTTTAATCCTGTTACTAATTCTGGCATAGTCACCGTCCAACTTCAACTTTAAGGTCCCATTTTGTTTCCTATTTATAAAAAGTGTATTTTCAGAGATAGACAAAGAGATATCCAGCTGTCAGACCCAATCCTGTTTGTAGTTTTCACCATGTTAGATTGTTACATCGCATCCATGTCCATGCCATGACTTACTGTAATTATTAAATTGTCAAAAACTTTTAAAATGTAAAAAACTGTGTGGAAGATGTTGAATGATCCTTATCATTCTCTATATAGTCTTTATCCCTGAAATGAGGTCATTTACAATGACCAGACCCTGTAAGACCGATTATTGCTTGTCTAAAAATAGGTGAAATCTAGATCACTACACTCCTTGTACCAGTATAATGCACACACTCTGCCCTCAGTGCAGTCACAAGCTTTTGATCAGGGAAGCACAAAATCTGATAAGGCTTTAGACAAGGAGTCTTCTTCTTCACTTCAATGGCAAAAACCTAATTTAAAAAAACAGTTAAAAAATAAAAATCTGACCTTTTTCTCATAATGCTGATCGGTACTAAATGTACTTCACTTTTCCAAATTTCCATGTATTGAAATGACATCCATATAATAAAATGAGGACTGGAACAAACAAATAATTTAGTTAAATGATCCAAGTCACTATAACAATGCTAGGATGGATTTTAATAATTATTGACTTACTGCTACATTTTGTAAGATTAGTACATTTTACTATTCAGTTGCGTCCTTGATTTGCCATGACTCACTATGGTGAGCCTACAATAACAATGTACATTTTACGTTGTGTCAGGTTGGATCATACTATATTTCAGCTTGAAGCTGAAAGCTTGTAGCCACAACAACTGAGCAACACTGACCAATGAATCATCCCGGGGAATCACCCACTGTTATAAAGATACCCTGAAACAAAAAATGTCTGCAAGGAAAAGCAGAGAATAACAGAGCCCATAATAAAACATGAGTCAACATGGGCTTGCCATTCTGAACTATAAGATCTGAAAAGATTTAAAAGCCTTCTGATTTAAAAAAAGCCTTCTTTCTTCTGCAAATAACTTGTATTGCAAAGTAGCTTTACATTTTAAACTGTTCCTCACACAAAGCTATGATGTGGCTCCTGAAGACTTGGAATACAATGCACAAATCACATGGACCTCTATTATGATTATTGTATTGTGTTTGTTTTAATGCCTGACTACAGCAGTCCTCATTTACTTTCATCATATGGAAATATTTTTCAAAAATGTACCTTTTGTGTACCATGGAGGGAAGAAAGTCCAACTTTATCAGCACAATGTTAGAATTGGCCAGACTGAAACTACTGACAAATTTAGATCTTCACTATGTAGTGTTTTTTATATATAATATGTAATTGCTTAGCAGGCATTGGCATTATTTCAATCATTTCAGTGGGCTTATATTTTCCTGTAACTCAGCTGGTAGAGCATGGTGCTAGCAACGCCAAAGTCATAGGTTTAATTCCTAAGGAATGCACATACTTGAATGCATTTGTAAGTTGCTTTGGTTAGTTTCTGATAAATAAAATAATCATTTACAGCACATAATGCCTTTTGTGAAGATGCTTTCTTCAAAAGATTGCATACCACAGCTAGATCCTGAAGTGAAAGAATGAGGTTACAGCCGAAGGAGCTTTCACAGGTGGCTGGCAAACTTTCAGCCCTTTTGAACCTGCTGTGGTTGCTGCTGGTGGTGGGCGATGGCCAGAAATACATATCAGCATGTGGATCAGGAAAAGAAAGATGTTCTCATGCCAAAACCATCCCAGACTGCAAGAGGAGATGCATGCATCATAATACATGTGCAGACTGTTGTCTGCTGGTATGGTTAGTACTATTTTGTCCAATGGCAGCTACTAATCTATGTAAATAAAATTGCAAAAGATTACCCATTCTATTCTAATATTAGTAAAGATATTTATCTGTAATTACAGTGTGTGTTGACAGCCTTGTGTTCTTTAAAGGTTGCAATGGAACATTTTACGTTGGAAAGAATTTTAGATTTTTAAGCATTATGAATCCATGTAATACACAATTCAGCCCAAGGCAGCGTCACTCATATAAATGGAGGAGCTTTTTGAACACCAACAAAATAAAGTCCCATTTGAAAAAGTGCAAATAAACAGATTACTTTTATATGTTCCCACTCTTGCCTTCATACACACTCATATTCTTAAGCATTAAGCGTCAGTTTATGAGTTTTAAAACATAATCACTCACAGACTCCAAACACATTTTCTTCATTAACATCAGGTCAGTTTAGGTCTGTCTCTAATCTCTCACAGTGGGAAATAAGTCGGTTCTATTACCACTAACAACCGTGTCCAATTGATATGGGACTTTACCAGTGTTAAAGGTTACCGTTTTTTACAGTAAAAAATAATACGGTTTCTAAATAAAACAAGGTTTTAATTAATGCAAGTTGCAAAGACCTGTTGAGGGTTTAAGGAACTGTAGATGGGGAACTTGTAATACAAACAAGGACACTCCCACTTTTTTGAAGGTCTCAGCTGAAAAGTTCAAGTTGTTTTCATTGTTGCACCAGTTTTCATTGAGGCATAAATCATACACTGGTTCTGATTTTGTTCACATGAGATATTTAAAAGCAAACTTACTGCGTTGACCTCTGTCGTAAGGATCAGGATTGCAAAGCACAATAACAAACATCTGTAATTGGAGAAAATAAGTGAATAAATGTGTGCGCAAGAGAAAACATATGCTTTAAAAAACGCTAAGCAAAAGCATGCTTTACCTTAATGTGTTCCAATGCTGTAGATGGTTCTCACCCTCCATCCGAGCCTACAAACAGATTAACTCTCTCCTTCTGACAAATGCCAGTGTCCTGTTACTGCATGCTCCAAGTCCTTAAAGTGTACAGATGAACTAAAGTTAGTTCTCGCTGTTTTAAGTACGTTTAAACAGCATCGGCTCTTCAGTGCACAAGTACAGCATGTCCTGCTATCTTGACAGATCTCCTGTTGATATTTCAAACGCACTATCCAAACTATTCATTGGGCTAAATAACTCAAATAACGATCGTTTGTGTTACTTTGGTCTCTTTCAATTATAATAACACCAGTTTAAGCTCATTGCTGTTACCAATAAGCTGTATCTTTTCGAAAAGTTAAGATTTAAGTGAGGGGACAAGTTTCCTACCTCGGTTCTCGTAAGCTCCACACGCACGCGCTTACTCGTGCGTTCACGCTATGGGAAAGTTGGATGTCCTGCCTAAAATCCAAGCAGTCAAAGCTGTTTTTAACGAAAATTCAGTTCTTCAGAACTAAACTTCCCCTAACAATGCTGAAATGCAAGTGATAGTTTTTCTAAACAGGGTTGTGTTGGTGCGTATTGATGGGTGGTCGTGGTCCTGATAGGGGGTGTGGTGGGCACATCTACAAGGCATTACTTTCAACAACAGGCACATAACGTTTAGAGCAAAGATGCAGACAAACGTATAGTTCAGGCTCGAGTAAAAGATAGGCAATAATTGCTTGAAACGGAGAAGAATCCGTCATCAGATTGTCCTTTCGGACATTATTTAAAGGTGTAAAGATGCGGCTTCCATGTGGCACTCTTTTTCTTCTGACAGTAGCGGTGTGCATAGGCAAGATTACAGCTAAGGTAAGTCCACAGAAAAACACCGACCGTCTTCATGTTACATGGTTTTATTTATATTGTCGAAGTTTTGTAGTTCAGTTAGAAGTTCGTGAGGCGCGCACAGAGAAGTGCGTAAAACTTGCGCGCGACTAGGTCGAGCACAAGTTCCAATAGTTTTACTTACAAATATTTCCACTTGACACATAGACTTTGTAACTGTGTGTAACAGTAATCTTTACAGAATTAGCAAGCCTAATACAAATTATTTGACTAACAAGATATAACTAATATATAAACTGTAACTAATAATAATATCTGCAGTCATTAAATACATTGTGTATAGTCGCACATTATAGTATGAGAACTGTTTGTTAAGTCTTTATTTTCGTGCAGCGATTTTGTTGTATGCCTTGGCCACTGATTTACGTTTACTGAGCTGAGGACTAAGGACACGGACAGTTTGGTTTACTTTTGTGCTTCTGTAGAACTCACCTATGACGACTTGATATTCTGTTATAAAGTCATACAGTGGATCTCTGCTGAGGCGTTTCTCTCTGCAAATTATATTTGCCACTCCTTTTGGTGTCGTCTGGGGGTTGGATTACTCTCTCTCTCTCTCTCTCTCTCTCTCTCTCTCTCTTTCTCTCTCTTTCTCTCTTCCTGTGTGTGCGTCCATCTGGACTTTGTTTTGCTTTTGTTGAAGATATTTTACCAGTCATCTGAAAAATCAGTACAACTAATTTCAACAAGTTAAACTTCTTATGAATGGGTTCTTCCACAAGCTACACTTTAGGTTCTATATGGACATGTGTTTTTATTGGGGGTGTGGCTGAGGGAGGGACTCCAGTATATGCACAGCAAGGGCTCTAGAAGTGGCAGGTGTCTGAAGACTGAAGGATGATTTATGGTGATCATAAAGAGAAAAAAAAACACAAAGCTGTTACATCTTATGATTTAGTGAATTTCTGAATGCATATGTTCATATCTGCCTTATGAATAAAATAACCTTGACACTGCAGATATTTGTTTCACAATAGTTGTATAAAGTGTAACCGGTGACTGATTTCAGTACTACTGCCATAAACCATATTTACATGATAAATCATACAAATATTACAATTATTTTTAAGAATGTTTTAACTGTTTAACAGAGCTTTGTACCATTAGAATCACAAGGAAATGCTGAAGAGTATATAAATCATGCAGGATAACTTGAGTGTTTTGTTTATTTGCTAATGAATTATCACATGGCAAACACACTCACTATTGGTTTTAAACTGCTATTAGTGTGTGTTATCACATAATCATATTTTATAAACTATGTTAATTTATATTATCACACAGCGCTCTGAAATATTTGACTCTAAATGGTCAATCATGTAATTCTGCGGTTAAATGTTTTTGTATAATAACTGCTAAAGTGTCTAATTGGCTGTTGTCAACAAGTTTTCTACCTAGGTTTCCACATATACATTGTTAGTTCACGTTAACTAATGCATTAACTAATGTTAACAAAAGAAACCTTACTGTGAAGTGTACTGTCTTCATTATTCAGAGCTCTGACATGAATTGACATTGTCAGCCTTTAATCCTGTGTAAATATCAGCCACAATCTCTTCTCTCTGTTCCAATCTCAGCCTGGGTCTGTCAGGTATTAATGATGCCATTTGTGACTTGCACACAAAAAGCTTATGTACACTTTTTATACCACAGCCACGACAATAATAATAAATAACAATAATAATAAAACAATAATAATGAAAACAATACCATTTTTTCTCTGACTGAGTGTGACAAACACCAAAAGGTAAAGCCATTTGTTTTGAAGGCTGTTGTTTTAGAGACAATGTTCCCACAGTCATGGAAAACCTAGAAAATCAGACTGAAAGGCTGGGATTTGTCATTTTTTAAATACATAATCTGGAAAAAATGATAGAAAATAACGAATCTTAAAAAGATTATGTTTAAAATTCAGCTTTAGATGGACTGGAAAATGTTTTAACTTTTAAAACTTAAAAAAAGATAACCACAAAAAAAAAAACACAACCACAAATCAGCGGTATGTGTAGTCCATGATAAATTCTGCTTTTGTTTTCTCTTTTGAGAGCCTGAATATTTCTTAAAAGAGGTAGTTTATAGATGATTTAATATGCAGTGTGCTTTTAGAACAGCCACTGTTTCCTAGGCCAGTCTTTGCAAATCTTCTGTGGTCTAGGTATTCTTATTTATATTTCTACAGTAATGAAAGACTGGTGATCTAGATGAGTTTCAGTTAGTTGCATACAATTTCCATCCTTGTTTATGCCCTGTGATTCTCAAAAGGCCAGTGTGGTCCTACATGTCTCCAGTTCATCTTCTATCAGATTAGTAAGACTGTCCCCTAGCACAGTTCCTGTAGTTAATTCATTAGAGTGGCTGCACAGATTAGATTCCACACTTAAACGTAGTGCAGAAACAGCCAAAGAAAACGAAGGTGAACTCAGTAAACTCAATAAATTGATTGTGGTGAAATCATACCAAAACCACAGTGTGCACCCATCAAACCCAGATTATGAATTAAACATTAGAAAATTATAACAGGTCTTTAAGGCATATACACAAGTTTTGGTAGTGACAACTGGGTTACACTTTGTTGTAAGCTGTCCTTGTTACAGTGTAATTATACATTTAACCACTGAGTAATATTAATTGACAGCATGTATCAACTATAGGATTAGGGTTTGGTTTAAGGTTCTATGCAATTATGCATAATTTTCTTTTATTACTAAAATAAGTACATGTAACGTGTAAAATACACTGTTAAATAAAATGTTACCAACAATCACATTTGAGTGTGGGAATGAATCCCTAAAGAATCTCTTCTGAGTGTGCATAGAATGCAGGAGTCACTTCCAAAATTGATTGGCTGATAGACTTTTAATCAATATTTGGCACCTGGTGGCAGTAAAGAGGAAATCTGAACGGCAACAATTTCAACTGCTTGGTGTTAGCTATATTTGGCGAAAATTTGACATTTGAGAAAATCACCATTGACAAAGGTTCTATGATTTGTCTCTGCTTGTTATTTGTTTATGCTTAATGCTTGTGAATGTAGACCCATGCATTCATATTGCACACTTGGACTTTTATGCTTCCTTTTTTTTAAATGTATGTTTTTGCACAAATCACTTTTCACTCACAAATCACTCAGTACAAATTCATACAAAATCACCCACTCAGAAATAGTTGTTTTCCCGTGAGATCAGGCACCAGCTGCTTTTGCACAGAAAGGGCTTGAAATATGCAAACGTTTTTACCAGTATTGTCTAACTACACTCAAATACCACATTTTGTGTGTAGTACTCAGTCTCATCTCACAATCTGTTGGTGAAAGCAAATCCTTACATGACTAATGTGGAGTGTAGTTTTTTTGCCTACCCTGCCTGTTGAGACTGCCTGTGAAAGTTTTATGTGGGTGTGTTGTCTGTCTGACTCTTGGAAACCACACACATTATGATGGGAGAGTGGGAGAAGAAGGATGGTCCATTTGGGGGGAAAACGTGCTAGACCTCACTGGGCTTACACACTGTTCTACCTACAGCAGATCAGTCTGTTCCAGCATCTCCCGAGAGAGGGTGTATGGAATGCCAGTGCAGAGGAAGCAACAGTTGCAACTGTTTATCTTGCAATTCCCGTTTCTTCTCTGCCCTCTTCAGTTCTTTTTCATGCCATAGATACAATCATATGAGATACCATTTGAAAGCATAAAAAGGAAACTTTCCAGAAACATCACTGACAGCTGTGCTAGTCTCATTTACTCTGCTAGTCAGAGTAAATGAGGGCCAGCCATTATGGGATAATAATTTATGGCTTATATTGTATGTTTTAATGTTGTATGTGATAACCTAAAACATACTAAATTGCAGGAAAGTGGCTTGGTAAGCGCTCTGAAGGAAGGGTGGGATCTTAGACTTTCAAAACTATCTTGCTATTGCGAATCTCTCTGAAATGATCCACCCTATTTAATAAACAGGCTGACTACTCTTTACTGAAGAAATGTAGTAGCCACAGAGGGACAGGTCAATGATTGTTTCGTATAAACTGAGTATACAATAATCTCACTAATGTGTTGTTTAAACAAAAAGCAGTTTAATTGTCACTGATCATCATTTTACAGCATGACAATGAAGTACAAAGTTATTTTATTCTGACCACACACGACTTGTAAAAGTGCTGTTAATGGGGTGCATGTGTATTATTTTGTGGGTGGTCTTGGAGCTGTCACTCTGCCATTATGCGCTTAACCTGTTGGTCTACTGCCCAAGGAGTGTAGCAAGTCTTGTCATTATGTCAAGCCTTTACTTAAAAGATTATCTGTAGATTAAGTGGTGTATTTACTAATAAAGCACTGTATCATACCTGGGGAGGGCGACACACACATTTGCTAAGGCTTAATTGAAGTACAGCTGTATGCTCAAAAGCTTTGTTGGTGGCCCATGATCAGAACTGTAGTGGTTAGTTATCTCAAATAGTGCCAGTTAAAATATTGATTGATTATTATCAATAATAATTCGTTTATTATGACAATATACAAAAATAATTTAATTAATATTAATCATAATTCCTCATGCTTAAAAACAGTGATTAATAAATATATTGTAAAATTATATAACTATAATATACTCCCTACAAGTCGGAATCTCACTATAGATGGCCAAATACTATGTGAGGTTTACTTTGCAGGGCACTATTAGGCAACTGGAACACTATAACTTTTTAGACCCTTAAATCCTCTTGAGTTATGTGATTAACTACAGTATACTCACAGTCCATACATGGCAATTATTTTCCTGCATTGTATAAATTAGAGACAAGATTTATTCACAACACATGTTAAATTCCACAATTTGGCTGATAATTAATCATGTCTATTTCACACTCTCCAAGCATTAGATTGCCTCACACCGTGACTGTGAAGATTGGTCACAGTTCACAAGAAGTCCCAGATCCCAGGGTTCCTCAGCTGGAATGTAAACTGGAGCCTGGGCAATCCCCATAGCAGATTATTTGGTCTCACTCTCTGAAATCAGCTAATTCTTCTGTCTTATAACGCATGAGGAATCCATCTGCCCTGTCAGTCAAAGCCGTATGGACTGATGACTCAGGCACAATGCCTTTCTTCAAAACAATATTACTGTGAATGCAAAAATATTAATAATTTTGTCTTCCATATTAAGACCTACAACACATCACTATAATTGTTCACATTATGTCAAGAACCACCATCAAAACTAAGTTAACAAAAACTTAGTTTGTTAACCTAAAACTTAAGTTAAGAAATTTAAACTCCATAATAAATTATATCTGTCTTGTAGATTCTTCAAAGACTCTAAATTTTACTGGTGTCCTCTCATTTAAAAGCTTCGGCCTTCTGTTCCACTATTTGTTCACACCTTGTTTTTCAGGGTTTGTTTTTACAACTGTCTTTGTCAATCTCAGATAGAAAAAGTCTTGATTATTGCACACCATGTTTTCTCCAGGTCATAAAGCCTAAGAAAAGGTAATGGGGGTGGACATGTTGTTAAATTCATCATAGAGGGGCAACATTTGAGTCTTTCTAGCATATGTACAGCCAGGGCAGTAGCTACACTGTGAGGACTGTAGGGCCTGTATGTTGGGCAGGATTAATTGCTGATGTTCATTTATTGTCACTTGTGGATGATCTCCACCGGGGGGCTGTTATTTTTCGCCCCCTAGACCTGTTACCAAAATTAGCACCTTTTGCTTCAGGAGTGATGGTCCTTTGTCAACTAACACATTGTGTGCCCATTTGCTGCATGTCCTCTTTTTTCCTAAGACCCTGTGAAAATCCCAATGCAGCTGTTAGGCCATATTCTAAATGAAATGAGGTCAGGTTTAAGACCCCCCGTGCAGAGCGGGGTCTAAAAGTCTGAGCAAATAGTATGAATGCTTGTATTTTGTTTTCCACAAGATACAAAATGTGATGGTTTCTGGCAGGATTTGAGAAAGCATTTTCAGTGGAAGCAAAGATATCTGACGAATTAGTTAACATGGTCAATGTCATATTTGCTTAGATTGGATTACTGATTTAATCACATATATAGCATAAAATCATTAATATGTTACATTTCTTTGCTTTTTTAATAGTTCTTCCCGTTTATTTTAATGCGCTTCCAGATCCCTGGACCCCCCTGAAAGCTATCTAAACAGTTTTCAGTTAAATTAACCAAATTTTCATCTTTAACCACTCATGTTTTTGGCACAATGCACTGTAATACAGTACATGCCTTTTATTGTATATACTGCAGCACAGATGTTGGTGTAGTTTTATTGTAACAGCAAACTTCTATTTTGACTTCATAGAGCCATCTGAAACACATTAGCCCAAACTTTGTGAATAGCACATCACAAAGAGGCATCTGTAGAAAGAATGTAACTCAGTTTGTCATCCCTGTTGAAGATCAGATGAGCGAGCTTTGAGGCCAGTCTAAAAATACAGCTTTTGGCAAAAAAGAGCCACACAGGAATGATCACATATATTTATGAACAAATAATTTCTAATTCATGAAATTCCAACAAACAGAGAGACAGAAAGTAAAGCAGACAGAAGATTCTTTAGACTCTCTAACCTCGCCCCTTTCTATCTGGAGAGCATTTATAAGTAGGCCTTAAAGACTTCTGTGCAATTTTTTGGAGAACAGATAACTATTGTTTGTGACAGGCTTGCTTGCCAGGGGTCTGAATGCAGGGTTTCACATGCAGTTTTATTCCTCCATTGTTCAATAGACCAGTAGGGGCGGGATTGTGCACGTTTCACATAAGGGTCTTTACTTGCATACACATGAACCCAAGACCTGTGGGTGTGTTTCTAGACTTTAAGCAGCAGTCCTTTTGTGCATTGTCATATTTCTTGATGACATTAAAATGAATATGGCATTGGTTGCATTTGTCTGCAATCTTTCTGTATCTGTACTGAAATCAGTGCTGACTAAGCCCAGAGAGAGCAACAGATAAACATGCATGGCACAAAACGATAAACATCATGACATATAAACAGAAGGAGATTTTTTGACCTATTGGGTCTACTTCTTGGATCTGGTCTTAATTGCTGTAATTGGTTGCTCCACCCCTTGTTGAGCAGAATGAGCATTTGTTTACAGTCTTGACTGGGCACAGCACGTGTAACTTGTATCCAAACTCGTGGTGTGGTTGTTTTGACTTTCCACTGAAAACTCCATATTTGTCTTATGAACAGTATTTTTGGAAGAACATTTTTTGGAAGAAAATAA
>JAZGTJ010013183.1:0-15232 GCA_036877575.1 Botia almorhae
TTTTGTAAAGCGCAGATCACTTTATGTTGCATCACAGAATATCAACACCTCAGAACAGCATGTACAGATGATGAAAATCCTGACAGCCCTGATGCTCGTGTCAGCAATAATTTCTGGCTCAGAATAATAAACTAAATATTTTAATTTGATTACATATTAAGTTACATCCTGCTTGGGCTGGCAAGTGCATCAAGTATTTACTTCATTCGTGTGGTTTATAATTCATCCATTGCGGTTCAGTAATTAAAGCAATAAATCATGTGTGTCATCTGCTATACTTCTGGACAATTGAATTTGGACAGTTGATTATGCTTTTCGGTATCTCTGGCGATGTTGAACATTTTGGCCATATTTATTTGGTGATAATTGATTTCAAAGTTTAATTTCCCCTTTTTGGTCGGCTTGTTGAATAATTGAAGATTAGCTTTTTCTCATTTTTGTGGAAAACACATGGTTTCTCTGAAGTTATGCAATCGTTTGCTAAACGTTTATTCTCCAGAACCATTTGACCATTTTTCACATTTTTACAATTTTCTTATTGTTGTTCCCTCCCCATCTTATGCAATAAAGCAGAATACATGCATTAGGTTAAGTGTTGACAAGTATCATTTAGAGTCTGGTTTGTTTTATCCTGCGGCTTTAGTCAGTGCCAGTAAGTTGTGTCTAATGCATTATTGGTCTGACTGTAAAATCGATCAGTCTGATTTTAGTGTCATACCCTCTGTAAATAGCTTCCTTACACTGGTATATTGATAACTGCATATTAATGCAGTGCAGTAAAGCATTTTTTGGTGCAACCATTTAATTCCCTGTATACGGTAAGCAGCATTTTTAGCGGGTCTGGTTCAGCAACAATAAATCACATACACAAAATGTTTATGTTGGTTTAAAGAATGGACAGTTAAGAGAAGTCCAGTATGATTTCATCAGTTACTTATCCTTATGACTTACATGGGGAGAAATTCTGTAGAATGTTGATGCTGCCCTTTTCTTCATACAATGGAAGTTAATATTTGCTGAGGCTGTCAGTCACTAACATTCTGCCTAAACAAACTCAGGGTGAGTAAATACTGACAGAATTTCACTTTAAACTGTTAGATAAGGTTCCCCATACAATCAAAACCCTTGCATTTATCATATGACAATTTCGTAAATATGTTGTATAAAAGCTGTAAACAGTAAATAATAAAACAATAATAATATATGAATTAATAATATATGTATGTATGTAGAAATTTCTTACACAGTGCCACCCAGTGATCGTCAAACACTTACGGTCAGCATTCACTCTTGACTAAGTTTATAAAACTGCCATGCAAGTAAATAAAACATAAATTACTTAATATTTAATTCTATCATATTTGATCTTTTAACTTTCAATTATTATGACCATGTCATATATTTTCAATGGAAAATTATATTCTTCATATATAAGGCATTTATCTGACTTCATAAACACGTCAAAACATATCTTGTGCTGCTTGTGCCCATCGCAGGAGCCCTAGAGCCGCTGGGATTGTAGGATTGTCGGGTTTCCAACCACAAGGTGGCAGTGCAGTCGCAGACTAAATATTTAACAGTTTAGTGTGGTTTTGAGATTTGAAAACAAATTGAAGGTCATGGGTCCAAAATGTAATTTCTGGAATGTAAAATTGAAATCTGGAAATAAAAGATTTTTTAATGAAAATGTAGGAGCGTGCCTTGCCATCATCTGATTTGCTCTTCCAGGAAAATGCGACCAATTTTTCGTGAACGGTACGACTAACATGGACTTCTGTGTGCTTGCTGAAAAGATTCCTTTTCGGGAATAAAAAAATGACACCATTAGGCCCTAATCCCTGTTATGCGGACAGTAAACATGAAGATATGCAAACAGTCTTTGTTGTGTTTGGGGACAATTAGGCTTTTCTTTATTTAAAGGAACATTACACCCAGAAATGATCGCTCATATGTTGTTGTTCAGTGTTCCCTCACAAACGGAGATGAAATCTCTGAAATGAAAGTGAATGTCAATCAATCATAAAGGATCAGAAAAGTATTCCATACTCCTCATGTATTCCAAGTCTTCTGAAGTTATGTTTCAGGAATCAGGAATGGTTACACAAACAAACCTGTGATGTTTCGCATCACTGACATTAAATCTCATGTGATGCATCTTAACTTGCCATATTTAAATGTGTGAATAATATTTAAGATTACATTTTAAGAGATCTCTTCTCATTACAATCTATACATATTGCCTTTTTCTTACATCTTTTTATTATATAATTTCATTAGATTTGGAGTACATTAAATTGTATGAACTAGTATTATGATGCTTTTTGTCATTTTTGGAGCTTGACAGTCTCTGGTCACCATTTAGTTTTTTGTACTGTATTTTAAAAAAGCAGTCAACTTTCTGCTACAGTAAACTTATCTTCTGCGTTCCACACAAGACTGAAAATGAAAAAGGTTTGGAATGACATGAGCGTGAGTACGTGATGACAGAAATTTCATTTTTTTGCTGATCTATTTCTTGGAAGTCTCACCCAACATCTGGTCTTATAAATGAAAGCTCAGTTTTCATAATGATTTGTTAATTTTTAATCAGTACCACACTATACTCCCATTGGCTAAGAAATATCAAGTCTTCTTCATAGAAGAGGAGTGTTATGAGAGGAATTGGGGAGGTTTTGCTTTACCTCATGATACGTCTGGGACAGTTTGTCCCTAAATGACTGTGATCTTCAGGTCACCCGCCTTAGCAGACTGGTCTCTGTTTAACACAGTTTAAAGGGGCCGTGAGCTGACTTGATCTGTGATGGCTCTTGTCTGCTCTGTGCAGTACATTGGACGGTGATCAAAGACTGAACTTCTGTTGACCTTCAACTCTGTTTCACGAAGAGACGTACTTAGCAGCATTTACAAGCAGATTGGGAGCAGAATTGCCCATTATCTAGTGAGGGGCTTGCGGGGGTTTATCCAGGATAAGACACTGTGTTCTGTGTCAGTCTCCTGTTTGCATTTCAGAAGAGCCTTTTGTGGTCTTTGAGAAATAACAGAAAAACATTTTGCATTACTAAACAAACTTTAAAGATTGTTATCAATGGGAAAACTGTTAAGACTGTAAAACTTAATGAGTAAAATTTTTGATAATTTATTGTTATTTTTTGATTTACATCCACTACAGTTTAATGAGAGACAATATCGCCTCATCATCTCAATACAATAGCTTTACATAATAGTCACTGTTAACAGATTAAATGTTCCATTTTTAAAAGGTTGAAGCAACATGTACTTATACTGTACACATACTGTAACTTATGCTCAGCATTTAAATGTACCTACTGTAATCTTATTGCTCCCTTCATACAGTGTTTTTAACAGCTATCGTGTGGAGCTGCTCTCAGTTTTGGTCAGGAGATGGAGATGCATCTCCATTTCGTGGAACAGCTGATCAGCTACAGAGAAAGCAATTGACAATACCATCTGCTGGAAAGGAAAGTTTCTCAGGAATATGGTATGTGTTTATTAAATTCCCGATTAATAGCACACGTTCAGCTGCAGCTGCTGTTAGCCTCAATAATTCCTCCTCAGATTTCCTCTGTCCACCTCAGTCGTTCACGCACACATACAAAACTCGATATGAATCTGAGGCAATGCAAAGAATTACAATTTGTGCTTGATTTGACAACACTTGGCATGTGGCTTGTGTATTAGCTTTTGTGGGAAGTTAAAATTGCGTTGTACAAAATCTGAATTCGTCAATAAAACTTTTGTAGACATGCTAAATCACCAAGACTGCTTGTTTCTTTCCTTCGTCGCTGGACCATTAAACAAGATTTATGGCGTTTACAATCAGATTCAAAACAAGTCTACTTCTTACATTTGTACTGCTCATTGAACCTGGTTACCTTTGTTATTCAGTTCAGCTTAACCAAATCCATACTTAATAGTTTTCCTGACCAAATGGATCATATTTTATTAATATGAATCAGTCAAATGCTAATATTTATTCAAGAAAAATGATTCCCAAGAGTTGAGTTGCTTAAACAATTCTAATCATTTCCTGCAATTTAACAGTAATAGTTTCATACAGCCACAGTGAATAATGCATGTCAAATTATTTCTTCATTTATTATGTCACCTTGTTATTGCAAGGAACAAGAGATTATTTAATAATGCAGGTCCTCAAAGTTCTACAGTATGTTACAATATTCTCAGTGACATCATGCTTTCTTCTGGAGGAAAACGAGGACTGTCAGATGTTTGGGTGAATAACATTGTATTCCTCATCTGGGTTGGCGCGTGTACAGGGGAAGTTCGGTGCTTTTGCGTCACTCAGCATGTTTTTCCCGACTCTTGCATGGACGTGCGGCTGCTGTAGGTGCGTGAGAGTGTGAAAGGTTTGTGGAGGAGGGAGTGTGTTGTTCCTCCACTGATTACTGAGGAGATCTGGCCAAGGGGAATGAGGCAATGGGTCTCTGGAGAGCGGCACCTCAAATAGATGCGGCGATGCTCACGCTCCACGTCCTGCGCATAACAGAACTGTGTGTTACAGCAACGAAAGCCAAGATCCCTTACAACCAGGTTTCAGGGGGACGATTATCCTGTATGTTTAAAAGGAGGAGGATTTGGGACGCTCTAAGTTGACAGGAAATGAAGGAAATGTGTGTAAAACAAAAAGCTGCACCTTTTGGTCCCACTCGTCCTGACTGAAGCAGCATCGACCATCGTCTGTCGATTGAGGAAGCAGTCACAGTGCACAACTACGATGCAGAAATTTCTGACTGTACCGCCAGCACTCATTAGGCCTAGGTGAGAGGAAGACCACCCAAAAAGTTTGTGTCTTGGCCCTGTGGAGTTTAGTTAAACTAAATAACTTTATATCTAATATTTTTACATCTAGCCCCAGAACAAACAGAACGACGACTAATAACTTTACGTAATAATCCTTAAGAAGTCTTGAAAACAGATTTAATCTCTGGCACTGAGGCTTCGCTGTTGTTGTTTTGCTTAAATTGGTTAAGACAGTATGCACAGTATGAACGTGTTATGTCCAGCAAGTCTCTGTTGGCATGGCAACTCCCTGCTATTTGCAACACACTGTATGTGCTAGCTCACCGGGCTTTTGTCCTCCATCATGTGTTATTTTAATCATGCGGTCACCCTGGCTTGTCAACGTGTCATCCTCATCCCCTCTGACTCGTGTTGTTCTGTTTTTCCTGGAGATCTTCTCTTGCTCTCCTGAGCTTGGGGTCGTGAGTAAGCAGTCACGGGCACCCTGAATCATGTGACGCTGAGTCTAGATGAGGTGATGAAGTAATGAGGAAACTTCTGCAATGAGGAAACAAACTTACTATATGCGACAGACAGAACATGAGGTTACCATGTTGCTAACCAGGGCTGTCGCTTCAGTTCAGGGGCCCAATTATGAGAGTAGACCCCAGCTCCTATACGTTCAGCAGTGTAAAGATGAATTCGGTGGCTCACCCTTCTCACAGTACGTAAGACAGCATTGTGGTACAACCACATGGTGTGTATTTAATGTTTATTTTTTATTATCTAAGGTGTATATATGCATATATACAGTATGTAATTTCCCACTGTGACCTGGGTTCAGCCAATCTGTGAGACTCAATCAAATCATAGTTTAAAAGGTCAGGGCTGTTTATACACCAGGAGCACGTCTCAGAATATACACATCATACGACAATATCTCACGAGTGAAGTTTACACAGGGAGCTTGGATTGTTTATCATCACTCATTTACCATCAGATAAAGACTTTTCTATGGACATTGATTTATAGACTGTGAGCTTGTATATATTGTGTGTTAATACAGCAGCTCTTTCTACTTGTAAATGTAGTGTCGTGGACTAGGCTTGTTGGCTCTTATGGCAAAATGTTAAATCCTCTCTCCTTTGTAAGTTGCTTTAAATAAAAGCATCTGCTTAATGAATAAATGTAATTTGTATAATACACTTGTCTAAGATTGCACTACTGCAGAGCACTACTGAGTGAATTAACAGCAAACTGGTGTCTGGTACAGTGGATAATATTGTTTTAATAATGTCTGCTTTTCACTTTTCATCTATCTGTAGATGTTCTCCTCTCTTGAGAGACTTTGTTTTGGCACGTTCCCTGGTGAGGGCTGCTGTCTGAGGCTTATTAACCATCCAAACAGCAAGTTAAGCTGAAGTCATCTTAATATGTCATCTTAAACTGATGTCATCTTTATGTAAATCATCACATTTGTTTTGAATGTCATTACATTTGTTTCAGGAAAGCATCGGTGTCTTTGAGCAGAGCATGGTTTAAGTGAATCCTTAAGCTGTGTTTGGATCATATTTACATATGGGCAGTTATATAATTGGTAAAGAGCTTGGAATGCGTTCCACCGGCATTATGATGATGTCATTTTCCTGCGGAAAATGTAATTAGTCACATTGTATTTACAGTTTGATAAGTTACTTAACTGACAGGACATTTAGAACTATTTCAGAATTTCTGTGCCTTAGTTAGTATCCAAACATAGAGTCCATACATTTGATTCACATAATGCATACTAGCGATGCATACTCCTCAACCTCATGAGTATTACTACAGAACGCTCCGCTTTAAAAGATTAATGAAACTTCTCCGCTGATATTTTTTCACGTCATTAGCCACATGCAGTTGTGTTGCCATTAGAACAACACAGAACCTGATACTAGTGGGAGAAAGTCAAATGATTTCTCAGAGCACACTTTTTGATTTATTTGTCAACTGCACCTGCTCCTCCTCCTCAGCTATTTGGTGGGAAAATGCTTTCAGATTTTGTCATCGTCCCCCGAGAGGGCAGGAATCCGTTGTGCTGTAACAGCACCGCCGTGCGCTTTCATGACAGCTGTTTTCAGAAATAATGCATCTGAAGATGTTTTTTGATCCAAATTCAATCACGTAAACCTTCCAGGAAATATTTAAATGACAAATTCAGTCGCTTTAGCATTTTGACAGTCACGAAAGTTCCGGACAACATGATTACACTAAACATTTTGTCTCTGTGAGATCAGTTTCGTTGCAATGTCTAAAGCCTCTTTAAACAATTAAGTGGCAGGATTTCCTCATGTAAGCGTTGAAAGGTGTCACTCGTTATCGCGCGCAATGTTCTTGGCCGCACGTTCATCAGATGTAAATACGGTATCTGTTGTCAGATCACATGCTCAGTGGTTGAGGTAATGTGCTCTTGCAAAACAACAATGCCCTTCTGACCTAGTATAGACTGAGGGATGCTGGGTGTTGATGTGACTCATAAAAAAAGTCCCTCTAGTGCGTCTCAAGTTTCAGCTGAATGATACGATTATACTGGCCTCAATCAAACTTCCCACCATGTGCTTTGGTTCCTGACAGCAACTATGTATAATTTGCAGTGGGAGACAGTCTGGAAATGAGCGAGTGTTTTGTACCGCTGGTTTAATGATAAGGTAGTGGCTGCATCTTCTTCTCCTTCAACAGGAAACAGAGCAAGATATAATTATCACACATGAGAAATGACTGCATTAGCATGACTCTTTATGGAATTTATCATATATTAGTCTTTAGTAGCTGTAAGACTGTAAGATCTTCAATGTAGTCGCTTATTGCCTAGAATTTGCCAAAATATTTTCTTGGCGTTTTAATACCCAGTTTTTTGAGCCGTCACCCTGAGATGCTTTTTAAACAGTATTGAGGGAGTTGTATTCTAGGCTCTGATGGCTGCTTTTTCAAGATTATTAAATACAAATCTTTTATTTCAAAAGTGAATTTTTTTTTGAAATTGTCATTTTTAAATGACAGATATTATACAAATATATTGTCACGGTTAAGCCAACGGCTTCAGGTTTTTTCAAGGTTTTTATCATGAGAAACTTTCGAATGGTAGTTTATATGGCAAAATTCCAAATATGGTTCTATACATTTAATATCCGTTAAGCATTATATAAAGTGAAAATGATTGTACAGTGTAAGCAGGCACCTATTGCGTTTGACAGTCCTGCATTTAAAGAACCACTGTTCTGCGAGACGCTGAGCTGCATGCTTGACGTGGCTGCAGCCAGACTCCTGCACCTGCGTACGTACAGACAGGACCCCTGCTTGTTCTGGACACATAATGACAACAGTGACCTCATCTCTCATGACATCATGGGAGAGACTGGAGCATGTGCAGGTCATGCAGATGTAAGCCTCTCTTTGCGCAACCGCCACCCCACAGCAACAGAACCGCAGCCAGCCCACCCTGCCCACTGCATGTATAAGAGACATGCTCTGCAATTACAGCAGGACCACCAAATCCAAGTGCTTGGCACATAATAGTCAGTCTCTGCACACACTTTCTATTTCCATGCACTAATGAATGCATTAAAATTCCATTCTGAGAGAAAATTCTCATGAGATAAGGTCAATTTTATCCTGCCAAGTGCGATTAAACAGGAAATTGTTTTCATCCCCGATGTCTAAAACTGTGTGATGAAAGTGTTTACATACTCATATTCCCAAACATTAGCTGAAGTGGGGGGGGGGGGACGTGGTCCCATTTCAGTATCTTCCACCACACCTTCTCCCAAGATGCTTGTTTTCTCCTGCAAATGACCATAATATTTCTATTGGAGTGGCAGATGTAGGGAACAGCTGCCATAACAGTTCATTAAAAATGCATCTTATAGAGAAGGTTATTATGATTCAATCTAATCTAATCACCCATTATCATCTGTGAATGTTGTTTTTTTTTCTCTTTGGCTATAGATCTTGTTTTCACCGTTTAGACTTTTGGCCCTTTTGGTGTCTGTTCTGGTTATGTACCTCAATAGTGAAAACAAAATAAAATACTTAATAGAATTGGAATTAAAAGAGTTTTGCATTTAAGGTTTCTATTTTAAGGAGAAATACCAATGTTCTGCTTCATCACACAACTGCCGATACTATGATAGTCTAGCACAAAACTTGTGATGAGTTGATTAGTTGAGGCACTTTTATGCACAGTATTTCAGTAACCACCCACAATCCAGCTGAACCACATTCAACAGCTAAAACAGTGCAGATTGCTTTGCAGATAGAAAGCATATTGCTATCATTCTTGAATTCCTTTCTTGGCATTTCCAATGCCTCACAGAGGGGCCACAAGGGGCCCCTCAGTCTGTGGTCACAAACACATTATTCTGTTAACCTTCAACACTATACTCTTAACTCCCTCTTTGAGCAAAAGCAATCTTTCTCTTTTAAAAGCAGATAACAGGGGTTTGTTGTCCATTACTGTTGTCATGTGGCCTCATACAGATTGTGAAATATGGATCTAATATCAATGCCTGAGGCTTAGCAATTTTAAATGTTATGTAGTTTGACAAGATCACATTTTTGGAAAACCATGCAGGGTAACACTTTATTTTACAGTGTCTTTGTTACAAGTTATGTGTACTTACTGTAGTAATTACGCAATAAATTATGCATACTCACTTGCAAAAAACTCCAAACCAAACCCTATTTCTAACGCTACATCTAACCCTACAGTAAGGACATGTTGTTAGTTAATGTTACCCAGTCTATAAATGTATAATTACACTGTAACAATGACACCTTAAAATAAAGTATAACCCCATGCAGTGACATTGAACAAACGTAAACAAACCATCAGTGCAGGACTCTCATGAACAGAGTGCCCTAAACGCTACATGAAGTAAGCTAACTGGACAGACTTTCATTTTCAACATGTACTGACATTTCATACCTGGCAGCTTGTCCCTTGTAACCTTTTCACAATTAAATTTTAGGCAGATGTAAACTAAATAGTGGCATGTGATTTTTTTCAGAATCTTTAATAGTGCCATAACGAAAACATAGCAGAACTGAAGGGCAGGAACCCTTGCATTCTTTATGAGTGACATAATGCAGATCATGTTAGGTGGCCTTTTATTTGCCATAATTAAAAACATACATGTGAAATACGAGTGCTGCATGTTAAATCTTTGTATTTGTAATCATTGCATTCGTAAATGATGGTGCAGTGTTACGTATGAAATCATCAGTCTGTTGATATTTAAAATTCGCAACGGCATATTTGGAACCAAAGCTGGTGAAGAACATAAGACTTGTAGATTATTTTTTGTTCTATACATGCATAACTGATGGTGGTAGGTAATGAGTGAGAGGTTTGGCTGCTATGTGCTAAAGCTGGAGACAGGTGTTTAGCTGACCTCAAACATATATATCTGCCAGACATTGGCTGCCCCTCTCCCTTCTGCTATGTAAACTCCCACTCCACCCAGTCTGAGCACTGAAACAGTGGGTTGCCATAGTGTTTGCTTTTGGCATTAGGGAAACCGGCCAGTGCTGTTCAGACATGAGTTCCACCTTCCAGTACCAAGATTACTTGCCTCATTCTATCTGCATTCCTCCAGTGCTTTACTTGACACTTGAAACTTGACATGACCAAAAAAGAGCCAGTGAGTTAGATCATCTAATGCAAGAGAGTTGGCAAAAGTCTGCAGTGCATTGTGGGTAAATGATAATAGTTGTGAGTCATGTCTTTGGAAGTACTGTCACAGAATCCAAATGTATTAGTCATTTGGAAATCATTTTATATCGCTTGAATGCTTATCTTGGGTTGGGTTTCTCAAACATAACAGAACCCATGCGATTCTGTTTGGTGTGGCTAATGGCGCAGAAATGTTCTTTAAAAAAATAGTTTTGTTCATGTACGTTTAGGTTTAAGTACACTGTTTAAGCTGCCTAGCAAAACATTTTCTGCAGTGTATGTCATAAATATGAAGAGTGAAACAAAGTGGTCTAACTGAGTAAGCTGTCTTCATGGTTAATGGTATAGAAACATAAATAGAGACATACAAGTTGACTTAAATTTAATATATAGTAAGATTTTTCCTGTGTTGTTTAAATGTCTACAATAAACAGTCATTTTTAACACCATTAGCAGTAATGTTGTGAGCAGCTCTGTTTTGTGTTTACTGAAGGGTTTGTAGCAGTGTGACAGTAATGGGCTGTATGACCTCTCCCATTCCTACAGGCCTGTGCTGGTGAACAGATCGCCAACTGCTTTTAAATGAGTCTTATCAGCTTACATCATCAAAATGAGAGCAGATGCTCAACACCGATTCTTTTCACTTGAAGAAAAAGACAATTTTTAACTTTTACGCAAGTGTCTTAAGCCAAAACATAAAGCATATTGTCATATATTTTACACTGAATTATTATTTAATTGTTCACCTAAGACATGCACGAAAGAAATTTTGTGGGAACCACAAGAACAAACATTAATCAATGTACATAATTAAGCTCAAATGTTGTTTATTCTGGACTCTTATTTTTCATAAAGTGTAATGCAAGAACTGCAAACTTTACTTGTGTATGTGAAGGTTTTTTCAGCCTGTGAGAGGCTGTCTGTTTTCATACATTGAACATGACGTTGTTGCTCTAACTAAGGCAAGGTCGTGTCCTGAGGCCATCTCACATGTAAACATTTTTATCTTTGAACCCATGTTTATGGTTCGCTAAGCCAAGCAATTCCTCTTTGTTTTTCTCTTTAACAGTAAAATTGTTAAGCTAATGTTGTTTTTGTGTTGTGTTTGGTCTGTGTTTTTATATGCAGTCCTTTACTTTTAAATGCTCAATATATACAAACAAAGATTCTGTATTGTGTGTATTTGACATATTCGATAATATGTCTTTAGGGATTAAGTGTAGTCGTTTTTGGTATGTTTAAAAGCTTTCTCCTGACATTACAACATTTGCTCAACCAATAGCATGAGTTTGGGGGCGGAGTTTGTTTGACCACCAACAGACTACAAAGTGTTTTTTAAGCATGTTTTTTAAATTCCGTTTGATGAATTTCGTTTATATTGATAAGACTGTTTAATACAGAGTTCAAAGATAAATTGGTATCAAAGATAAATTTAGCACCATGGTAATATACTATTAATTTTTTTACAGTTTAAGCTCTGCTTGTATAGAGTAACACATTGCAGGTATTCAGCTGTTACACGCGAGTGCATGAATCTGTTTCCAATTTTTTCTTCACGTTCTCATGACCGTGTAGACCAAGGTAATGTTCTGTATGAATAATCCAGAAAATGGCTCCCACCTTTAAAAAAACACTTTCTGTAAAATGGTTTTTCACCCTCACAACTGAAATGTTGGGGCAAAATGCACGCGTTTACATTTTCAATTAGCCCTACACCGTATTCAGGTGTAAATCATGGTGTTGACGTTTTAACGAGAGATGCTGGTGACGCGTAAGAGAAAGGTCAGAAGAAATCGAGAGTGGACTTGCGTGTTGTTACCTCTGAGAACATTTGGTGCTCCACCATCTAAGGGCTTTATGTAATTAGTGACCTTGGGGAGCACATGACTGTATTAGCATAGTTGTTTTGACAGCTTTTAAAACATCTGTGGTCACAGTCTTTTTCTCGTGTGCGAGCCATGCTAACGCTTCAGAAAAGGAAATTCTCTTTGTACCAGCGCTAAACCTCTTACAGATGTTGAAAAGATATAATCGTCTTCGATTGGGTGTTCTTGCATTGTACTGAATAAAAGGCTTAATTAAGTTAGCCTTTGAGGTTAAACAATAATATACTCTGTAATATAAATTCAAAGCATTTTTAAAGGATTTGATCACTCAAAAATGAAAATACCGTCATCATTTACATTCCCTCATATTGTTCCAGGCCTTTGTGATTTTCTTCTATGGAGGACAACAGTTCATGTTTGAAAGTATCGTCACTACTTTTGTGTTCTGTTTGAAGCTTGTAATCCTCAAGCCTAAAGCCCATTCGTTGTAATTATGTGAAAAAGAGCGACCATTATATTCCTCCTTTTGTGTCTGAAGTGAAAAACGTCATATAGAATTTGGAATACCATGAGGGAAAGTAAAAAAAGTTGAATGCTGTTCCTTTCAATACTTGAAACATCAAAAACAAAGTGGTTTTGCAGTTATTGGCATCAACATACTTATTGTATGTTGGATTTAATTACTGACTTGCTGACATTTGCTTTTCAATATGTGGTCTTGTTAGATCTTTAATGACTTTTAAAAAACAACAACTCATCAGATACTCAGAGCTGTGTTGCTTTTTGGGCTCTAATTAATTCTGCATAGGTCTAAAGGAAATTGAAAGAAAGTGGCTCGGTACAGCGGAAAGATAAATTGGATACAAGCTTTCGAACAATTATTTATGGGGATTTTTTCTCGGGCAGTGCTGGGACAGCTACATGTTACAAACATGTTGAATGCAGCAAAGACATGCAGGACCAACATTTCCTGAAAGCCCTGAAACCGAACTTCATTATGTGAAGTCTAAAAGGTCATTGTGAGCAGTGAATGAATAAGTGCTCTTCAAAACACAGTTTGAGGATCTTTCAGAATCGCTCCCCTGAGCGCCCAATTACAATATGATGGATGAAGTATCTAACTCGAAACAGCAACCTTATTATTTTCGGCATAGCGCAGATTGGAATGTCAATGGTCAAAAAGGCTCTTATAGCAACTTCAGTGTAGTTCTGCTGGTGATTAATGACTCACTTCTGTCATGTAGGGAACCGTTTTGAAATACCACTTTAATATATACGTGCATGTGAAAAACACACGCACGAATATATATCCGAACTCGCCCAGGAAACACCTGAGTGTACTAGTGGCCACATTTCCCCCTTCAGCCAGCTGGTGCGGAAGTGTAGCGGTACAATCGTAGTTGTGAATTGGTTGCTTCTATAAAGACAATAATATGTGTTGGTTAATGGTTTAATCCTTGTCTGTTGTAGGATGCCTTAGCTTATGAAACAAATACAGACAGTTGCATCTCTGCATGTGTATACTGCTAACAAACTGCATCCCTCCAGCATCAATACATCACAAAAATGAGAAAACCTTTCATTGTAAAAAAAGAGGCCTATCAATTTAGTTAGTGTTTATGTGTGTAGTATGTTATACATTTCTGATTTCAAACGTGTCTGGGCAGGTCTGTGCTGTCAGTGATATGGTGCTCTTTGTGGAATGTGTAGACTTTGAAGTTTGGTAGTACTTTACTAATCCTTCACAATTTAACATTATACAGACGGCCGTGATGACAGTGTAATGTGTTTTTATTGTGTGTGATGGGGGGTCAAAACTGGAACGATGGTATTATTGTGGATATTTATTCAGCCAGTCCACTAATTGTTAGAGTTCATCTCATTTCATTCTCTCACTCTCTGCAGTCAATGTAATTTATAATTATATATATATATAATCTGAATATATAATCTGAATTAGAGCAACATGACCTTTAGGGTTTTCAATAGTAGTTATCTACACATCTACACTATCTTGGGGGACCAGTATGTTTTAACCTGAATTATTGAGCGATCCAAAAACAATTGTAGTTGAAGGGTAGATAATCCGTTTATTGACATATAAAAAGTAATTCATTATTTGACCAAATTATTTAAAATGTATCATTACAAAATGCTGCAAGATTCTTCAGATTTCTCAGTAACTGCACCCACGAGCGTGCAGATGATGCGGGAAAGCGCATTTATAGACACGTGGGGAGAACTGACAGCATGACCATGATTTTATTCACATACAACATCATATGTGATTCACTTCAACAGGCTGATTATGTAATGGATGTTCCATTGACTCACTCCGCTGGCAGTTGAATGCATTAGTGACTTTAGGAATGGAAATCCCCATTTTATCCCAGCAGAAAATATTCATATAGAGTTCTGCATTTTGCTTACCCATATACTTAGAGTTACAAGCCTATAATTCCATAACACGCAGCTATGTGTAGCCATAATTAAACGTTTTATTTTCACCTCAGCTCAGCTGTAATCTTTATATTTAATCATGTTACTACACTTACATGTTGAAGTTAAAACTTTAATTAACTTTGTTTAATAAATCCAAGACACATCAATCAATGTGTTGTCACGTATGTAAGGCATATAATTTCAGCAAACAACGTCACAGGCATAAAAAAACATCTAGCAAACTTATTCAGCCCGCTTTACCTGGACAAATTATGTATGTGGAACAAACATTTGTGATAAACAGTAATATCATGACATCATAGCTGGAATGAACTAGAAAACAGTCATGTTATGTTATAATTGAAACTTATATGTAGTGCTTCAACAGCTGTAAAATCTTAACTGCACTTTCCTCAGTGCCCTCACTGTGAGCTTGATCTGAGTCAACACAATACAAACCCTATGAAAATTAACCATTGTTTTACTACACTAAAAA
>JAZGTJ010013184.1:0-15231 GCA_036877575.1 Botia almorhae
TTTTTCTTTATGCAGATTTGCGCGCGCCAATCAAACGCGCTTTAACGTGTAATTACGGGAAAAGAAAATATTAATATACATAATTAATTGTAATATAACATCATTATTGATATATCAATGACAATAATAACGGATCATTTAGAATAGTACAATGAATAAAAGCAGTTCATTAACAAGATCACTTAATCACATTATTTTATATATAGTCACATGTTTTATTAGCTGCTGCTTTCTCTTGGGTTTCTTGCAGGCACATTTCAGGACAACTAGACGTTAAAAAAAACAACTCAAAGTTAGTCGTAATTTTACGTATGTTGTTCACAATGTATATAACTGGTCCTACTGCTTATGTGTACAATGAGAGTACTGGTAGCATTACATTATTACGTGTAATATGTATTTTTTAGGGTTTTTATATGATGTTTGTTCTGTTTCGACTCTAATGGATCTTTACTGGCAGAGTGTTTCAGCAGACACAACAGACAACAGGTACATTTGTGAACAATGGTAAACATGTGCGGTCGAACCGTCCCTTTAATTGACTTCTAAACCGGTACAACACACACGCCCTTGTGCTCTTTTGACATTTCTGTCAAATCAAATATTCTTTTTCTCTCTCATTCCTTCATTTTTCACTCGTTCTCAGTGGCTCTGGGAGTTTGTTCTTCCTGACCGCGTGAACCCGTAGCGTGTCTCACCACACATCAGACGGAATGATGTTTCTCGCTGACTGGATCTGTGGTGCGCTGGTCTCTGGAGACGCCGGCGGTCTCGCATTCGGTGAAATGATGAGATGAGAAATGAGATGTTGCCAGGCGAAAGAAATTTTTACAGAAAAGACCTGACAGTGTCGGAAACAGACATTGTGAATCACAACACAGCTGAAGTGAGAAAGTGTATGGAGTGATTCTTCTGATATCACATGATAATGAACAGATGACTGACGGTAAATCATGTTCATGGAATCAGGAGAGAGAGAGAGAAAGAGAGAGAGAGACTCACTCCAACGTCAATTTTCTTCACATTAACAGATGCTTGACAAACCACAAACAATTGTCATCACACGAGGACTGTGCTGATTGGCTGTATCATTTTCTCACAACATAAATACTTACTACACACACACACACACACACACATTGGCATATGTGATTTATTATGGCTTTATTGACGTAATGGTCTTTATACTGTACAAACTGTTTGGTCCTGCCCTAACCCCCACAAAAAACTACAGATGCCGTGACTGTCAGCGGAACGCTGCGTGATTCTTACTTTTCCAGATCCTTCATCCCACCTGGAAAAGTAACGCCAAGCCTCGGATTACAGGATCATCTGTGTTTTCCACAGCATCAATGCCACATTAATGTGGCCAGACACTATAAATGACCGTGTAGATACACACTAAACGGTCTTCATAAATCTGAGCTTCACTCATAACTCTCTGCTGGGGTCTCAAGAGTCTCTCCAGAGGCGTAACGACAGATAAAAAGCTCTCGAGTTACGGAGTTTCGGAAAATTAGTTCAGGACCGTTTCCTAAGCAGTTTCAAGTGGCAGTTTTTCCTCTCGAGAACAGATAAAAATATTCCGCTACATACCTATTATTAACCCCGTTCCCCCATTCGCGCTCTTATTTAATGCATCATTATGTTAAGAATCAGACATTCGAAACCTTTGAAATTCGGAGGTGACGTTCCCCATAATATTCATTTATATTCGTGTGTTTCTGAGTGCTGCAGTCGCATGTAACACGAGACCAACATGGCCGAGAAACGTTTTGTGACATATATATATTTAAGATAAACAATTGCGAGTCCGAATTTTTGTGTTGTGTATTTTCAAACGATTCGGCACAGATGGACTTGATGACAGAGGCAGCGTGTCCTAATACAGTAACCATCTGTCTCTCAAAAGCTCTCTCAAAGCAAAGAAAGGCTTATATATGTAAAACAAAAGCAGTTTCATGGTTATTACATATTTTATTGAAAAATTCTGAGGCACAGCATGAAGTTCAGTGTATGAACATTAAACAGCAGCATGAGAGTGAGAGAGGTTGTCTTCATGTTGCCGTTGGCTGTTCTCAGGTCAGCAGTGTGAAATGATGAGCAGAAGACACAGTGTCTGCCGTCAGTGGGTTACATCTCACGTCCAGACTCTGGAGGGACGTCATCACCGCGAGCTTCTCCATCGGCAGCTCTGACAGACACAAGCAGTGAGACGTGAGTCATGTATTAAATCACATTGCTGTATCACTGTCGCCCCTCATGGAACACAGTGTCCAGATGTAGCGGTTGAGATGTTGCTCACAGGTTCCTCACAGCACAATTCTCATTACAAGAAATCAGAATATTTGATTTTTGAATTAGAAGTACAGTTACCACGACACAGAGACGGTTTTACTCCTGTAGCTCAATTGGTATAGCATTGCGTTAGCGGCACAAAAGTCGCGGGTTCGATTCTCAAATGCGGAATGCAGTGTAATTTGATCCCTGAACCCTGTGCAGAAGTGTTGTGGAAATGACGAGCGAACGATGGAGGAGAAATCTGCTGTTCATCTGCCAGATAGTTCCAAAATAACTCATAATGTGACACTCAACATTATATGGGTATGTGTGTTTTGGGGGATTTTGGGGTAAACTGTCTCTTTATTATACGGCTTTTAATATTCCACCTCAGATGGGGATTCATGTTTGTCTCTTCACCTGAGATCTGGTTTCCCTCCACGCTGATGTGCTGGAGGCTCCTCACATCTGTGAGACGTTCGGGGAAAACCGTCAGCTTGTTTTGGGAGAGGTTAATTCTGGTCAGGTGCTCCATACCTCCGACGGCCTCCGGGAGTGTGCTGAGAACGTTGCCCTGCAGGTCCAGCTCTAGAACATAACACATTTCATCATCCACATATAACTGCACTGCTGACTGCTTCATTCTGACTGACAGCGGCTTCAGTGTTCTAGAACTGCTCGGTCATCACACGCTTCTGTTGACCGCAAAATAAATCATCTAAAAGATCCCAACTTCAAACAGCCACACAGCGCCGAGATCAAGCAATCGCACAAAAGTGACAAACACTATGTATTTTGTAATAGTTATTTTAAATATTTATTAAAGGCGTAGACGTTTCAGCTCTCAGTGAACACTGACAGAACAAACTGTCCAGAGGAAAACAAAGAGAATATTAAGACCTAATAATGTCTGTGAGTGAAGTTATCTGCAGGACTGGTAATCAAATGTGTGCTCTCTCTCTATCGCTCTCTCTCTCTGTCTTTATCAGTGGTGCAAAACTAGTTCTAGATGCATGAGAACATTAGAAAACGTTCTATTAATGTTTATGCAAGAATGTTTCCATAGTGTTTAGAGAACATTAGCCAATATTTGGAGAATGTTCCGTGTTAGCCGGGAGAATTAGTGCATTAGCACCCTGGGTGTATTCATTTTTGTAATAATTCACCAGTCGTCTAAAGTCAATTATTGGTCACATCTGTGTGACAGCGGCGATGAGAATCAGCACAGATCTGCTGTGGGCTAGAATAGTTTTATATTGTGCTGTCGTTTCTGATTTATGTCATTCAATAATAACTGTACCCTGATACGAGATTCAGAAAGTGTTACCTCGTAACTGCGTAAAGGTGAGGAAGAACTTGTTGCTAAGGGCTTTCAGATGGTTGTTAGCCAACGTGATTTTGTAAATTTGATCAGTGCAGCTCCGCAGCATTTTAAAGACGCCGTCGGGAAAACTGACGAGGTCACAGTCGGACAGATCTGAGGAAAAAAGGAAAGCGCGCATGCGGATGAACTCTGGCGTTAGAAATCAGTTTGTTAATATGAGAAATCTAATGAAGAGATTGTGTGGACCCAAGAACTCCACCTCTGCGTCTCCACCAGATCATGTTGTGCAATCACTCAAAAATCACCAGCAAACACCATCAGACCAACGGGCAGAAATTAATCAGTCTATTGGAGCACTTTACGAATGCGTCTGTTTGCCCTCACAATAACACTGATTGCAATGTGGGTTTACTTTCCCTCTGTCTTAAAATGACTGATACAATGATTGAGGGTAAAGGACACTTCACTAATTAGTAAATGGTCAAGTGTTCGTGACTGCAGCTCTTTAGCACAATAGCGCCATCTGCTGGGCACATGAGTGTAGGGTTAAATGTTGACCTGCGGTCACTGTGAAATTTAAAAATGATTTTAATGCAGAACGATATAAGGACATCTGAACTATTGTCCAAGCAAAGTAATCACCAGACTCCTATTAATTCATTTTACATTTAAGTCGCATAAATGCTAATTCATATTTTACAGATGTAAAAATATTTGTGCTGTATTCTGAATATTTTTACACTGATTGTCATTAGATTTTTTGGAGCAGTACGTCAGAATTGCTCCAGCAGTGTGAGACTCTTGTAATAACTACAGGAAGTTTATGATTTCAGTTATTGTAGTTAATAGGGCTGTGGATAGTTACAGACTCGGATGGGTACCACAGAACTCACAAATATTTTTAATTGCTTTTGAATTATTTATTACAGGGGTGAAGTATAAGACAGATATTTCTGGCACGTTTTAGTTTCTCCTCGCACCCACCTAAAGAGTCTCGGCCCTCTTCCATGGTCTGATTTATTCTCCTGGCGACGTTGGCGACGGCCTGCGCCATCCTGTGATGTTCAGCTAAGATCTGTTGAGTGATCGGTGCGTTCAGTGAGACTGGTAATTAACAGACAGGCAAGAGCCACAGACAGCCGCGTCCTGTTACACAAACATGCAGTGACATCACAAATCTCTATAGAATCGGCGCATGATGATGCTTTAACGTAATGTATGGTTATATAACCGGGTTATATAAAGAACAATGTATATGGCTGTTTTGAGATTATAAACATTAGTTTACTGGTTACCAGTTTAACTTGCAATTTAATATGATGCTTTTGAGCAATATCTCTAAGTAATACTGGGATTATATGGGGTAAACCAGGCTAGGTGTCAGACATTTTTTACTCAATTAAATTTTTACTTTAAATTTTTTGTATAGACACAAACCCCAAAGTTATGAGTACAAAAAAACTACTGTAATTTTCCACTTTATTTCAATTCATGTTATTAAATCTGTATATCTTATACCAATTATATATTATAACCAATATATTATACCAATTTATGTCAGTTTTAAAATGGGTACATAAGTTACCGAGTTTAGAGTACGAAAACCACTGCAAGATAAAGTAAAACAATAATAAACATTTGTGGACTTTTAATTTAAATAGACTGTTTGTGACAACTAGCCCCGGTCTCATTTATTTCATTGGTATTTATATACATCATATATACATTATATACATCAGTTTGGCTTCTGAAACTGACAAGTAAACATACCATATCTTTAAATCTTATTTAATTCGCTATTTCTAATAATTCCCCAAAATATTCCCATAATATGATTTGTCTACCCCAAACGTGTCTGCAATGAAAATCTGACAGATGAATCTACCGACAGCTGAGCAGACAGATTTAGAAAAGCAGAACGTTATTTATAGCACACGTATTAATGCATCTGAAAGTCTCATATCAAATATCAGCGCAAGATATATTCAGAAATATTCATTTGTTTAATGTCCTGCAGAGATTATGAAACAAATTACAAATCGCCGAATGTTTACGTTCGTGAATGACGTCACGCCATTCATTTGTTACTAATGCACTAAAAGCATTAAATAAGATTAGAAGCGGTAAAGCAAACCTCTAATTTACAGCTGCTACAGCTCCTCAAACATGCGATGCTCTCTCACCGTCTCCATTTATCTGACAGATACTTTAAATGTGTTTATCGCAGTTTGCGGATGTGTTTACGATGCCTCACGCAAGACCCTGCCGAATGTACAGGCAGGTGCCGGATTCCGCGCACGATTGTCGCAAAACACGTAGCGACACTTTCTCGACGGCAGCTTCGTATAGACGTCAGTTTATGCATACTTAACATATGTTATGATAGTTAATCTCTCTGTGTTATACATTTGTCTTATTTTATATGGGAAAAACATTTAACTTTTGTATACATTTCAGCTACTTAAGTTTTTGGTTGGCTACAATATTTGAAACGGTTGATAAATTATTAAAGATGATGTGAGAATCGTAAAACAGCTCACTTGAAGATGATCTCAAAAGTAAGGTGTTTTAAAACACATAAGTTTAAAGAACTGCACACTTGATAATTAAATGTAAAACACTGTACATACCTCACTGTGCTGTGTGTTCTCTGTGTATTACAGAAGATCTGCGCTGCACAGCTCATCCCAAGAGATGAGATTCTAGAACATCAGGTCAAAGCTGGAATGGACTGTGTGACAATAGAAGGTGATTGTGTTTATCCCATGACCCCTTGTGACCCCCACAGAGGGCACAGACAGAGCTCTGTGGTTTTGCCCTAAATGATGCTGGATATGAACCCACAGTCAGAGAATTCTAGAAAGGTGTGTCAAACATTCAATCTTTCCTGTACTCGCGTACACACAGAAAAGAGGTGAAGGTACAGAGAAACGATGCTTCTAATCACCATAAAGAATTGTATTTTATTCATTTGAATCCATTTTCAATTCACATTATTGGAATTGAGAGGTTTGAATATATATAATCCTTTATCACAATTTTTTATTACAGTGTTACACAATTTGAGCTACGGGAACAAAAAGGCTATGAAAAGTATTGGACGATTTTATATTCACAAATGAATTAGCCACAACGTCACGCAGATCCGTTTAGGGAAATATTTTGTTTATTTCTGTTAGCAAAAATAACAATATTTGGCTGGTCTTTGTATACAAAGATCCATATATTATATTTACATAAATATCAATGTTTTTATTTATGCATTATATACAATAAATATTTACATACGGTCTCCACCACATGGTGTAATTGTAAATACATAGACAGTGCTTGACATCTTTAAAATCCATTTAAACTGTTACTAGATATTATCATTTTCTGTCCATGTTTGACCTCTTTTTTTTCAGGTGTCATGGCTGGACAGTGATTCTCAGCTCTTGCAGGTTCTGGGCTTCCTGTCGGCCTTTTGGATGTTCACAGGATGGGCAATTTGGCAATTGACCTTGACAAAACCATCTCACCAACCAAACACCTCCGGCTGCTGTTAACTGAGTCTGGAACCGTGTTGCTCTCCTCATGAAACTGCTTTTAAACGGAGCTGTGTGTGTCAAATCTTCAAATGAAGCATTTGGCGTGGCCTCTCACATTTCAGCTTGACGCGTCGATGAAAGATGCGTTAACGAAACCGTCAACTCCGTCAGATGCAGCCGCACTCCTCCACCACCATGTCTTCATGGTGTCGCAGGATTAGCTCTCCGTTCTCGTAGTATAACATGCTAAGGGCGCTCATCTTCGTAGGTGCGCAGCAGGCGGAGGGAACTCGGTTAGGATGGTAGTATTTTAACAAACTCTGGGGAAAGAGAGAAGATCAGAAAAATCAATTAGATTTAAAATGTCAGTCTCATCCAAAACACTATTGTTTTAATATAATAGATGCTAAATGATGATAAAAATGCTTTTTTAAAGGTAACTAAAACAGTGGTCATTCCATCTAAAGACTGATATAATTATATACATATGTATATTTAACCATTTCATGTGCCATCCTGGATGTGATGTCATTAGCTTTAATTAGTTGTCATCGTTAATTGTGCTGTTATGACAACGTAATGAGACACTAACCTGCATGTAAGCATGATTGGTGGGCTGAAGCTCCTCCCCCAGAGGGCTCGGACAGTTGCCCTCGCAGCGGTAAGCGTTGTAATTCTTGGGGAAAACGATCCAGGAGCCCCATCCAATCTGATTGAAGTCCACGTGCATGTCCACTCTCTTACACAGAGAGCCCTTCTCGCCCGCACTCTCGACCAGCTCTGGGTTCCTCATGGGCTGACCTCTCCTGCCCCTCTTGCTCCGGTGCGCTTTCTCCCTGCGCACCTCCTTTCCCTCAGTGTTGAATAAAAACTTGGACTTCTCAGCTGTGTGGAGAAGACTCGCCCTGTCCTGTGTTCCTTGTTCTGTAGCCGTGTGAGAGAATACAAGCAGCATGGCTCTGTGGTGGATTCCATCTGTGTGTTTTGACCCATTCTGAAGAGCGTGTCTGCTGGAACTCGCAGCTCTCCTGGACTTCAGAGGTCTTGTGTCGGAGAGTTTTGGTCCGATCCAGTCCAGCAGGAGGACCGTGATGTTGTAGACGCTCCAGTGCTGAGACGCGCTCAGCAGAGATGTTTCGGAGAGCAGACCCAACGACTGGTTCTCCAGACAGATGTCCTGTTGGTGACACGAGACGTCCTGTTGGTGCTTGATTTCCACCGTGATGTTCGTTTGGTTTGCCTCTCTGGGAATACGAACCCTCAGCTCAGCAGCCTGAATCTGACGTTCGGACAACACCGACGAAAGGTCGAAGTTTATGATGTAGTGTCTGCCTTGATTGGTCAAACCTAAAAATTAAATAAAGAACAAAAGTTATATTATTGTTGCATATATATTTATCATATTCACATCAAACCTGTCAAGAACATGTCCAAGTTTCACCTCAAAATATGTTTGTATTGCATAGGGAAAAGGAAGACATCATTTTCAGGGTAATTAAACACATCTTAAGTAAAAATGGGCTCATTCTTGGCTTGGATGGGTTTTGTGAGGTTCACTCATCTCAAAGGCCATTGGCTCTTTGATATTTGTTTTTCATCAGGGATGAAGGACTGTAGTGTACACAAACCTAATAGTAATGAGGTGATTTGTGACAGCTGAATACACACGCTTTGATCCTTGTGTTCGGCTGTTGTCCAGTGGAGTGTATTGGAGCTGTACATTTACATAAAACTTGCTAATCACTTTGGTTTATCTAATAAGTGACCCAGTCGTATGTAACAGCTCCCCTATCCAACATCAGCCTGTGTTGGTTCAGAGCTGTAACCATGAACCATCATGTTACTAAATGGCTCTTGGTAATATCTGTTATAAATATCTTAAAGTAAAAAGGCAATTACAAAGTCAATCAATCGACAAAGGTGTGGCTGAACTAAAACCATTAACTAGTTTCATTTTGTGAATTATGTCATATATAAATCTGTTAATATACGGTGATTGATTAAAACCAGGTATCGATCTGATATTAAAGAAATCTTAACGGAGGGGCAAGGTGCTGCCTCCTTAATCCGCTCAAAACAAACACCGGATCGAAACCCGTCGTATAAACACCTATGCGCTCCGCATCTGCTGCAGATCCTCATTTAAATCCACAGCCTGCGCCCGTGCTCGGAACCAAGACCAGCTAATCTAATCAGCCGACGTGTGAAAAAGACCCGGGCGCTGATGTTGATTTGGCCTTAACGACTGATTTGTATAAGGATGTCTGGCGAGGGTCTAATCCACATCACCAGAGAGGGGTTTGCGCAGGGCATTAGTCTTCGTGCTGATCCTGGACTTATTCACCCACAAGTGAGATGTGGATTCAAGGCGTCTGGCACTGAGATTTGACAGCCAGGAGCCACAGAGATCCTCAACAAAAGAGCCGCAGCACTTCAGAGATTTTTCACCTTAGTGCGCAACTCTGATATTTCAAGCACCCCCAAACCCCCCCAGAAAACTCCCAACACTATTAAAGCCCAAATCTGGAATTGAAACCAAAAGTCTAAGCCCGTTTTCTTTTTTAATTCGGAATAAATCATTATAAACCGAAACTTACTTTTTGATAAGATGCTCTTGACGGTGTCCGCTTGTTCGTGCCCCGTATATTCCACCGGGCGCGTCTGATTCGTCTTGAAATTCCGGTACAGATGCATCATGTAGGTGGGTAAATTATGCCGGTGGGTCCGGTCCGGTCTGGACGAGCGAGGTGAAATATTCCTTGTGCCATAGAGGCGATTATCACTGCGCATTCCCGTTACTCCGAGAAGGAGAAGTTGGTAGCAGGCCAGGCGCAACGCTCCGAGCGCAAGCATGATGGTCTGAGGTCAGAATGACAGGTTGAGGGGTCCAGGAGGGCTTATATACCCCCTCCCTCGGCTCCTTCTGAATATTAAACAAGTAGCAGGGCACATTAAAGGAAACTGACATGCCGTGACAGCTCATCATCTATTCGTGTGCTAATGAGACGCATGTTTTACAATGAACTATTAAAAACACCTTGCGCGCGGTGACGTCATCAAAGTCTTGGATGTTGCTTTGTTCGTCGAATCACCCCGAAGTGACACACTTGTAATACGTTGGTTTATATTGTCATTTAACTCCATATTGATTTATGTTTTTTTACATCTTGGCTAAATCATTATTAGCGATGGACCACCATCTACGTCACTTTAAGATGACGGTATATCAGTATTATATTAGCCATTAAAATGCCTCTTTATATTGTAGATGCTGATGTTGGCGAGCGCTACAATAATATAAAGTACATTAAACAACAATGAATAAAAATTAATTATAGATCAATAAACAAGTAAATAAATGATCGACAGGCCGTTAACATAACCTAATCGTAATAATTCGTACACTTTGAACAGTAATACTTTTTGAATGTCGTGGAAAAAGTTTCCTTTGATATATTCGGATTTACTTTATATGTATGTGAAAACGTTATATGTATTGTGTGTATGGGCAAACAATGAATGAATGCATATATTAATAGTTGATTGGTGACTGAACTGCTGAATGTCGGAGCCCATCGGCACCAGTCACACACACACAAACCCTCACAAACGCACACAAACACACGCATGCTCAATGAAAGCAGCTCGCAAAACCACGAGTGTCTTTCTTCCCTGACTGCGAGTGTATGAATCCAGCACAGGCGTTTTACACGTGTGTTCTCTTCAGGATCCGCGAGTGTTTTGAAGGCGGAGGTGCAGAATTCACGGAGATGGTGAGTGCACAACTTTGACTTTATCTTCAGCTGGTTTGTGTCATCTAGATCCTGCACAGATGTTTCGCGAAACAGCGCTGCGCGAACGAATCGTTAAATCCAGCGTGTTTCAACAGACCCGAGCTTTTGTGTAGCGGAATGTTTCCCTGCATTAAACTCCTTGACTGTGATTTAGTCGCTATAAGAGATGTGAGGGCTATAATGGGGAGTTTATAACCGTAACGTGAGGGTTTAAAGGTTAAAAACATAAGAAAATGCTAGCGTAGAGAGCGCCGAGTCGTTTTAGCGAGTCGTTTTAAGGAACCGATTCAAAGATTCCAGTGACATCACCCGTTGCGGGCCTTTGACTGAATCGTCCAAAGGAACCGATTCAAATGAATCATTCTCGTACGTCTCGGACTGGAAGGGTTAGATTGTAGTTTTTCAGATTATAAAAGAGCAACTTCACTAAACAGTCACGATGTGAGATTTTCACCCTTTAAGAAACATGTTGCTTGCAGAAAGAGAGAGAAAGACGGGCGGTTCAGACGAACTGAAGAGATCCGATTCATTCCGAGTAAATTTTTCATACTTCAGCGCAAAAGCAGAGGAAATAATAAAATAACATTGTGCATTGCTCTTTAAATAACGAGGCAATCTAAAAAGTAATGTTCCCACACGTCACTAAATTTCTTCACTTTTGCTAAACTTTGGCGTTTTCTTTTGAGGTTTTGTAAAAGTCGACCCTCAGAAACTCAGCACTAATAAAGACATAATCTTTTCCTAATTGCTGAACATAAACGAAACCCAAACGTCAAAATCTGATCAATCCACATAAAAGCGTTTTAATATTAGTGGATTGAAATGCTAATGTGTTGACCGAGAGTGCGGCATATGAAGATTAATGGTGATGAAGCTCGTTTCGATGCCATTCGGAAAATGAAGCTGATGTCAGATCTGTGAATAATCCGTCTATCAGAAGCTGTCAGTGTACCAGATGACACGAGTTTGCGTTAGCAATTGATATAAATGAGATAAAGTGAGATTATTCACAGTTACATTTTCTCTGTGTATTTGGTGAGAATTATCCTGCATGCATCGTTTTAAACAGTTGTTGAGCAATAACCCTCAAGTGGGCAAAGACAGTAAAATTTGTGTCTCACGTAAAGTCACATTTAGAAATGAAAATGAACCATCTCTGAAAAACATTTACTGGAGTAAAAGGTCTGACAGTTAGCCCTGCTCTTCCCTGTATAAATACACCATATTTATGATTTATTCCTTGACAGCTTTATGTGATCATGTCAGTTTTAACACGGGTTCTAAAAATGTTTATTACGATTATTTAAAATGGTTCTTCGATATTTTGTAGATTATTTAGTGCAATCTTTCCTGGATTATTTCTGCATTATTCAGATCATTAGGTTTGTAGCCAAATCCAGTGTTCACAGTTTCTAAACACAATTCACACTTAAAATGTCTGTAAGTTGAAATATCAAAGCACAATGCGCAAAACTAAGTTTAAAATGATAAAACAATAACTACAGTGTCCCTCATTATTACAGTGCACACATTAAGTGTCCAAACAGAGGCCAGCGTGTTAGATGTGGCTTTAAACGCTGGTTTTGTTCAGTGCGAGGTTTGTGGTTTGGTGTTGACCGAATCACCTGTCATAACATGATGAGATGATTTCTGCCACTAGATGTCATGTTATCTGTCTGTTGTCCGTTTGAAGTACGTCTGGTAAAACAGGGTCTGTTTTCACAAAGTGGAAGTTCTGCTTGTGCCGGCAGTAATAAGAGGAACCTTCATACAGAAGTGCTGTCTGTTGAGGGATTGACTGACCGGGCAGCAAAACAACTGCCGTCCGTTTTAGACACGACCGAGATGTCATTACTATTGTGAAGTTTATTTGGGAAAAGTAAAGATAACTTGCGTTTATTGTGGAGGTAAGAGATTTTTTGTTAGTTTATTGTTCGACTGGTATGATAAATTCACTCTCCGTAAACAGCACGGTTTGCTTCTGCTGTGTGTGTGGTGCCCAATTGTGACAGGAAGACGAACTTCCTAACGGATACAAACGCAGGTGTCAGATTTTCAGAGAGGAGCGCGTGCTGTCGGAAACGGATGTTTAAAACACAATCATGGGCGATGCAGAAAGCAGGCAGCAGGAAACCGGCAGGTGACACGCCGGGAGGAAGTTTAACAGAAAGCTGAAATGATGTTCGCTCCTTCAAAATATGACATCACTTCCCTAAGCTGACTTCATCTCTGCTTCCTTTGTAAAATCCAGTAATCACGCTGGCTTCAAAGGAATTCTTTCTCTAAAATGAAAATTTGCTTACCCTCATGTCAGTCCAAACTCTTATTCCTCTTTCACCTGTGGAGCGCAAAAGCAGAATTTAGAAGAATATTTACACCTCTTTTCACTATGAAATGTGACCTCAAAAATTAGACCTCAAATTTGGCACCTTTGCCACAAGAGTTAAACACCGCTGGGTGACGTGTGTCTTGGGGTCAAATGTCACATTGAAATCAGTAGTATCATATCTGATGATGTGCATGGGTGAACGGTTAATGTGAGGGTCGTTATTTACCTTTATGTATCTTGTCCCACATTAATGGGACAGTTCACCCAAAAATGACAATTCCTCTGTTACCGACTTTCCTTTATGTCATTTTAAACCTGTGTGCTTCTTGTAAACCTTTTTTGCTTCTGAGGAACACAAAAGAAGATATTTTAAAGTACGCTGGAAACCAAACAACACTGGCACCCATTAATGTTTATTGTATGGACACAAAACCGCTGAGACATTTCTCAAAATATCTTCTTTTGTGTTCCACGGAAGAGAAAAAGTCATTCAGGTTTGGAATGACACGAGTGAATTATGGAAACGTTTTCATTTTTGGTGTGGTTTCTTCTTCTACAGTGCCCACAGAAATGATGGCATGTTGTTGTTCAAACCCAACATTTTTGACCATTCTTGCCACGTGATGTCATGAGAAATATTTTATGTTGCTTATTTTGTCATGTTTGGGTCTCAACGGCGTCAGCTCCATATACCGACATCGCGAGGAGAAGAAATTGCGTGTTTTGATTGACATAAGGGAGTAAATAATGACAGATTTTGGGTGAACTGTCTCTTTTAGGTCTCTCTGAGAGCTGATTTTCGTGTGTTGATGAATGAGAAGGGGGTTTTATGTGCAGATCTGTTGTTAGTCAAGTGTGAGATGAACAGAAGCTGTTGCTCAGTCATTCAGTGAGTTTGTGTATACACATGTATGCTGCATTGTAAATTTAGCTAAGATTGAGATAGTACTGCAATTTCCTGCCTCACCCTGTTGCCCCATGTTGTGTTTGTGTGTGTGTGCGCGCGTGCAGTTTGCCGTATTAGTAAATCATACATGCATCCTCCAGAATTACATACCGCTGTACATTTCTACATACCGCTGATGCCTCCGGTCTTTGTGAACGATATCTAACGATAGCTGTGTTTCTTCTGAAGATTACTTAGCTATAGTTAGTATTGATCACCAGTCATTCATCTATCTATCTGTCTATCAATATCTATCTATCTATATATATATATATATATATATATCTAGAACATTTCTCATAGAACAGACCTCTGTGTCTTTGTAGGTGTGTGTGTGTGTGTGAGATTTACTCTGTGTACTCAGCTGTGTGTGTTGACGATCAGAGACGGGGCGCCCTAATTGCTTACGAATGAAGTAATTAGGGTGATGTGCTAACTTACAAGAGCTGTGATGAATTACGCGATGTAAACACACATGCTGTTAGCTCGGCATGTTGTTTGCTTTGCACTGACGGTGTGTGTGTGTGTTTGTGTGTGTGTAGGAAAGGCAGTCACACACTCAATGTGGAGAGCTTTCAATTCATGTGCTAATTGTGTGTGTGTGTGTGTGTGTGTGTGTGATGTAGGATGCAACCCTAACTGATGAGTAAGACCCACCCACACATCCTTCACACACACACACACACACGCATGCACACGCTGATTTGCCACACTCCTCTTCCTGCGACTGTGTTTGTGCGTCTGATGCTTGTGTCGCTCAGACTAAAGATCTCTGGTTGTCTCTGGTCGGCTACTAATTAAAGACGACTGCCTCACACACACAGACACGGGCGCATGCATGCGTCTGGTGTAGAGAAACTCATGACAGGGAGAGTTAGTCTGCTTCCATACCTGTCGCTCTCTGCCTGCCGGATTTCTGTCTCTCTGCCCAGACGTCTCTGGATTTGATGGTGCTCGAGGGTGTGTGTTCACAGGTACAGTCGGAGTGTGTTTGGCTGATTAATGTGTTTGTGTGTATGGGGGGGGGG
>JAZGTJ010013185.1:0-15230 GCA_036877575.1 Botia almorhae
AAGGATATTACAAAAACGTACAATAGTTTTGATTAATGTTTGATTCTTATTAACCGGAGCAAAAATGTCTGCTGTTTTTAAAAAGCTATGAAGGAACGTTTTATTAACGATTATCTGATAGCTGATTATTTCATAAGATTCTATGACTCTAGTTATGGGTTGTGTGTCTACAAAAAAAGCCTTGATAACCAGTTCTGGTTAACACATTGTAATTTCTATATAATTAGCAAAATGATCTACGTTTTAAAAAACTGCCCCAGATAAATCAAACCTGGGGGTAAATACCGGCCCATATAAAAGTTAAATTCATTGGTGTAAATCTCACACACAAAGCTATCACAATCTCCCTCTTGTGCATCATAGTTCTGAATGAGTGAAATCCAGTGATTACCCGCGCAGCTTCATTAGCCACGGCAGCGCATCCTTCTGTCAACTTTCTCACCATGGCAACAAATCACATGGGTTCCGTATGTGGGCCGGTGTTGGTGGGCCCTAAGAATGCATTACTGCTTAACCAGTAGAACAGCTTTAAACTCTACTGACTCATCACCAGACTGATGTAGTCTCATTGCCACCTACACCCCTTATTTCATGGTGCTTGTTAAGAACTGGAGAGCGTGGACACCGTCCACTGAAGAGGGTGTTACTGGGGAGGCTTTGTGGACAAAAACATTTAATTAGTGCCTAGAGAGGCACATCGGTCAGGAAAATTGACCTTTGAAACAAGAGCTTTAGCGTTTAATTAGCCCGACCCTTCATGTACTGTCAATGAGGCGCCGGCGCTGACGCTACGTTCTTACCAAGATCCTGAATGTCAAGAGCATTCTGTGCTTTGCCAAACAAACAGAGACGCGTTTTCTTTATGTAATTTTAGAGGAGAGGCAAACTGGTCCATGCAATTTAATATTCCTCCTCGTCGATCTTTTGTGTACAAACATATTATTGTATTTTCGCAAGAACATATTATTTTATACCAGCTTATTTTATAACGATGATTATTAAACAGAATAAAGAGTACAATGGCAGAATAAGTACAATACAAAAAAATAAGTAATAATAATACAATATTTTTCTATAAAAATAATAATTACCATGGACATTATTTAATGCAAAAAATTAAAGGTACGCTTGGCATTTTTAAAGAGGCTAGCAAAAGCAAGCTAACTTTGAAAGCATAAGATCCCGGCCTCCCTTCAAAGCGCTCTCCAGAGCCACGCCCCCTCCAACACATGAACGCGATGCAAATGCATAGTTTGATGGCAAGTAGGACATCTAATCGGCCCACAGCAATGATTGGACGTACAATGTATGGCCTTGTGCCTTCCACAGCAGATAATTATATAAATATATTTACACCACTTGCTACACCAATTGCTATCAGGATGTGAAGAGATTTTCAACCAGCAACAAACAAACACAGAGAGAGAGAAAGAGATAGAAAGAGAGAAATGAAAGAGAGATGCCATAAATGAGAGAGAGAGACAGAGAGAGAGAGAGAGAGAGAGAAAGAGAGAGAGAGAGAGACAGAGAGCAGTTCGTTTTCAAACACACCTGACTGAGAGCTCAAATCAAGCTTTTCAAATACGACTATTAAAATCATTAAAAATCAAAATGACTCTCGAGCCATAAATAAGATTGTAATTTATACCGTGAGCTGGACCTCTGGCACGTTTCTTCTTTTCTTCCGCTTTGAATTCATGAATTTCTGCAGTTACTCATGTGCCGATTTGTGCTCAGCGATGCTCTTGATAAACTGATTGCCATCTGCTTTTATCTGTTGATAGTGAGTCACAAAACGATCGTCGCGTCACTTCGCAAGTGATTTCTTAAAACCTTGATTAAGGCTCTCCGGATAAACAAGTTCATGAATTTAAATAAGACGCGGAGAGCGATATAAAAGCGAAGTCATTTCACACAGACCTGTCAAATAACCTCCACAGTCCACACACTGTTATGACTCACTCAGCATGTCTATCAGAGACTGTATAATTAACATTGCAGAAGCGTTGATCTTCCAAAAAGAATCCAATTCTACAAAAGAAATTTGTTCTTTACTGGCAGAATGAGCTGCTGGCCTTCCGATCGGCGGAGACCATTACAACCTTTAAGAAGCAATTTAAAACACACACCTGTTTCACAGACAGCGGACTAATTCCTAACACTCCGATGTTTAACCTCGTTTAACAAACTGTCTTCTTCTATTCCCACTTGTAAGTGTAGCTTTGTAACTAGGCTTGTTTGTTTCTGGGGCAAAATAGTAAATGTTCTCTCTCCTTGTAAGTCGCCTTGGATTAAATTGTCTGCTAAATGAATAAATGTAAATGAATAAGAAGCCGCATAACATTTTAATAAATACCAATAATAACAATTAATTCCATACAGAACATTTACTAACAAATGTAATTGAAGGGAATTCAATGTAATTGTAATTGCTTCCATTATTCAATGGAAGCGACACATCCTGTGATAGTATCCCATTTATTATCCCATAATATTAATATAATATAATCCTATTTTCCTGATATTATCCCATTTTCCTCATGAAGAAGCATATTTCCTCATCAAGAACTGTTTTCCCACCAGTATCCGTGCATCCTCACCACTACACGCGTCACCTTGGAATTATTCAGCAGGAATAAGCACAGCTTCAGCTCTTAAATCAGAGCTGTCCTGAGGTCAGTGCTAATGTATGACAACGTCGCACTCTAAAGCAAACTACCGTGTAGCTTTCTGCTCTTATTTATAGCATGTCTGACCATTTAAAACCATGTAACGGAATAACGCAGCTGGATTATTCTCAAATAGATTAAAGTCACTCGGTTTATATGAGAAAAATTACACTGTGATGAAGATAAATAAACATAACCTTAATCCTAAATACAATAATTCATCTCGTAACTGGTCCTGTGGTCTCATCCTCAGACAGCAAACACACGGATCATCCACAAAGCGTCTCGTCTGATGCGTATCACGTACAAAACTGGACTCTCAGTCAAGTTAAAACTAATCCGGCTGTCTGAGGCTGTATAACCCTGTACAACCCCTATACATCACAGCTGCCATGATGACATTTTTCATGATAAAGCTACTAAAAGTTCAACCTTTTCCATATTTAAACTGTAAAAGGTTTAATGAAACGGTTACCACAGAATATATAATATTAATGACACAAATGTTTTTTTGAATTAAGTAAAATTGTTATATGCCAGGCTTGAAATAGTCTCTGACATGTAAACACAGTAAGAGAATGTTGCTATGCAACAAAATGAGCACATCCAAATATCTCGGTGGGGAAGTTAAAGCTGAGATTTATCGTGAATGCTCAGGACTGGAACTATCTGTTCTGTAAACAGTCATTATTTTTAAGGCTGTTTCCCCTGACATCACACACGTTTTTTGTCAGAGCTCTACTGGGTTGAGAAATGTTGGGATAACCTATCATAACGCAGTACTAATTAAAAGTAGCGTAGTTAATTTTAGAGAGGCTAGCAATAGCAAGCTAACGTTAAAAGCATAAGATCCTGCCCTCCCTTCAGAGTGCTCTCCAAAGCCACGCCTCCTCAGACAGTGCGTACATACAAACACATTGTTTATTACCAAAACATTGTGTAATAAAATTAAATAAGCCTCAAGAGGTCATGATTTTACCATGATTAAGAAGCGGTTTGGGCACTATGTAATAATATAGTTAATAAACAACAAACTGTAAGCTGTTTACAGTTACAGACAACACTTGTGTGCTTTCATTGCCTCTGTTCCAAAACATAGTAAGTTGTCTTGCTGTTTACTGCCGGTGGTAAACTGCAACTGTTTGATGTCAAATGCCACGGTTTACTTTCAACTCTGTATGGTATAGTGCAGAGGAAACTACACACAACTGATTCCAATTCGTTCCTAAATAAATACTAAAAGCAGCATAAACATATATATATATATAGATATAGATATATAGAGCATATATATATCAATATACATATCAAGATAACGGCTATATAGTTTTAGATTACTTTAAGAATATTAGTTTTAGATTAAATATAGCGTTATGTTAAAAACTGGACATTGGTAATGATAGATAACTCAATTTAAGGGAAGACAAAGACAGACAAAGCAAATAATCCAATTTTAACAGACAAAGAAAATAATAAAATTTTATCAACCTAATACTTATGATTTCGACTTGATGCTATTTTACAAAGCCCCTCCCCTGCTGGGTTTATATCATTAACTCCCACACAATTAACTTTCTGACATCACTGAAAATCAATTCTGAGGCGAGCTGAAAAAACCTGTTTTGCCTGAATTATCATCTCTTCTTTTCCTGTCTTGATATAAAGTGTGCACGAGCAGTCAGGTAATTAAATCAAGAGCACAGAATTAATAACTGAGTGACATTTCTGAAGCACTCAGACAATTGAAACTGATTCTGAAAATCTTGTAAATCTGCTGTAATTATAATAAGCTCCATAAGCAATAAAATACCATGTCTTCAAGCTGCATATTTCCCTTCTTATTCTCCCAGCAATGAGAGGTTTTCTTAGCTTTAGCCACTGGTGAACAGTTACCACAGAAACGGGTACCAGATAATTTAGATGAGTCTGTGTCAGGGTCACAGTTCCAGGGTCTGAACCTGGAAAACACAACTAATGTATACTGTATATGTATATCTATATATATGTGCACGTCTGACCAAACACAACAACAACAGATTATATGATTGTGTTTGTGCTGCTAAACAGTTTATTAACGCCTCTCCAGCAAAGTGTAAATTTAATGCATCACTACCACAACGCTCTATTTACATACGACACAGCGTAAACCCACATTTTGTCATGGTGTTGTTTGTATTGTATGTGTATGTGCGCACACCGCTATCACGATGAAAAAAGGGAATTACGTATAAATAATACGTCGCTTATCGCCTCTCGCTCTCTTTACGAAGTGATATGGGCATAATCAGTATTTTCAGTCATTTTTGCGGATCCATGTGAACATGTATTATTTTGACAACATTGCTGTGTACGTGAAACTTTTAAAAAATGCGAAAGAAAAACATTCTGTTTTTTCACTACATTTTTGATGCGTAAACGTATCCTAAAGTATTAGACGCAACAACGTGCACACACACAAACGCAGCCATGTGTTGTTCTCCCAGAAGATCAGTGGCGCATGGTGATCAAAATCGACTAAAGCCTTATAAATCTGCTCCTTGTGCCACAGTAAGTTCTCAAAGCTCCATACAGTCAATAGAAGATGGATGTGCTTATTTACTTTAGTCTTACAAAGACTGCTCTGCTGAGACGCCTGCCTGATGACTGACACAAACATCTTCCAGTTAATCCGATCTGATCCGAACTTGATCAAGAGACGGGTTTTGTTTAACAATGAACCCATACGATTCTGAGGATCCTCTTTAATCATTGGCAGACGTGTACCAGCCTTACCAACCAATCAGCGATTTGCACTACACTTCATTTATGTTCCGATGGTGATTATTACCTCAGAAGATACCGATATCAAATCAGTGTCATCAGTGGAGCTCATCTCATGAGACTAAGCCAGAATCACAACCTCCATTCCTACCAGGAATATCTCCACAAATCCACAACCTGATCATTTGGTAAGAAAAGTGACACGTTATCCACTGGAGACCTCTTTTCCCGCCAAGAAACCCCGGAAATCATTCTGGCCTGCAGAATTAATCCCATAAATCAAACATCTCCCTCAGCAAGGAACACGGAACAAGGTGTGAAACGGTCCATCAGAAGAACACAGCCGATGTTCTGTGTAACTGACTGAGATATATCTTTTATAACTCCGTGTGTGAACTGCAAGGAATAATAAAATGAGCATCTTCTACTGATCTGAAAGCAGCGCAGCATATTCATTCTTATATTACACGCTTACCATAAGTGTTATGATCCTATATAGGTTTTAGTAGCTGTTCTATGGATTGCGTGCATTTAACGGACAGGAGAAAAGCAGGAATGAACCGGGATAACATGGAACATTCCCAGAACGTTGGCTTATGTGCTCTAAAAGTTCTCTCAGAATATATTTGTGCAGTAACATTAGTAAAGCTTTTTAACCTTTTGTATACATAAATGCATGAACTGCGCACGTACTGTCTAAATCTGTAACCCCCAAACCAGCCGAGGGCATTCATCTGAAACTGATTAACAGCAGGTAGAGGGTGATTTATATTTTAAAAGAAAACATGACCTGGAAACAGCACAGCAGCAGTTCTTCTGTTACGTTGTTAGTTTAAGAGAATCAGAAGTCGAATCTCTATCACAGCACAGCCCCACATACACATGTGTGTTATTCTGACACAGCTACTGTATGTGCTGATGTGCTTTCAAACCCAGCTAACAATTTCAGCTTGTAAGACATTTCTGTGAGTAACCAAAAACATAAAAAAATGTTCTATTGAATGTTCTAAGCACATTCAGAATGTCAATTTTTTAGACATTGTATTAACGTTATTGATTAGTTATTCAAACATAACATTTTTTGAACGTTCCACTAACAACTTACGATTAACGCTTTTGCTACACGAGATATACGTATGGTAAACCTGACTGTAAAAACATTTTTTGATAACTTCGAAAGAACTTTTTGAGAACGTTAGTCAACGTTCTGAGACTGTTCCCAGTTGGCTGGGTAAGAACATCATTTACCTTCATGACCTCACCAACATAGATCCACCAACACTGAGTTAGCCAAGGGCCTCAGAGGAGAGAGAGGAGGTGGGACATTTAGATACTACCCCTGCTTCTTCATACCACGGTTTATGAAAAAATAACATGAAGCCTTTGAGCAGAGCATCTGTAGTCTGTTGGGTGGGCAGTGAAACCGCAGCCTTGGAATACCAATCACATCTCCGGTTTTGACTGAATCGTTAAATAAGTCAACTACTGCATCAGGGTGAACTCCAGCATCGTCCACTGGTTCATAAGCAATACTGAGGCACATATTATGTTGCCTGCGGGGACGCAGACAGGAGATGTGAGGATGCTGAAGGCTGCCTAATAAACACACTTTTAAAAGCACGTGTTGATATAAAAGCGTGACGTCCGGCTCTCTAAACACTGTTGATTCCGTCACAGATCAACCGGAGATCGTTACATCAACGTCAATTAGACGTTTAAACGAAAACGTTTGCATCTCCCCCCTTGGCTATCATAAATCATCATATTTTCACTGGTTTCACTGGTTGCGTTATGAAGCGCAAATGACATTTATTTTCACCAAGAGAAAATGTAAATAAGCGTTTATCGCCGTTTCACAAACGGACTTTAAAAACGACTTCGAACCAAACTTCAGTTGTTAAAATAAACGCTGCCGTTTCTTTTTTCACCGTCTGTTAATCACCAAGATCGATTACTACAATGTTTACACAATAACGCTCAGCTTACCTGTCATAACTCCATCGGCTGTATGACATGCTCTTATTGTTGCTCAGTCCGTCCATGACCGTCCGCGGATGAACAAACGCTCAGTTTATATACGGCGATGAGCGACCGTATAATATTGATTTATTGCGTTAAATCCCCCGTCTTCGTTTGCAGGAACGTTATCAGACGTTTCTGCCGGAGAACTGCGAGGTCTCCGTCAATGGTTTGGCTGAGGGAGTTCAAAATACTTGGACTGAACCACTCGCTATGAGAGGGGAAGGTTTCTTGTTTGGACACGTTTGGATTTATTTTCGTAAAGAAAACGTGATTTCTAATATGCTTTTTAATGCCAACGTTACAATGATCGCCTCTTTTTCCTTAATATAGCAGATATCGCCCGTTGAATGTTCTCTCTGTTCCAGGCTAGACAGTATAAATTACGTAGATATAAAGATATAAACATTATTTTTTTACCTTTTAAGTTCTGCATATTTTTCTGGTATTATTTTTCATTATTATAATTTTACTTTTTTATACTTTTTTTAAAAATGTATAAATAAATTACAAAAAAATGTGTTGTTCTTAAAGTGCTGGATTATATGAAATGGTACATAAAAAATAGTAACGCTAATCTTCTGATTTCTGTATAAGATAATCTTCTGATTTCTGTATAGACTATGTGGCAACTTCCTCCGTATTCTCGTGTTATCTAAAATACAAAACAAATTCAATACCAAGCAAGACAAATTTATGTCAGTATTTATGTAGTGTCCTCCAAGAAATAATTTTGCCCAAATTGTAAATCACTACCGACATTCTTTAGGACTGAACAAAAATGTACAAAAATCTGCTCGTCACTTGGCGACCATGACGAAGACCAAGAATTTATACAAACACTGGAATGTTCCATCAATGTCCTCGGAAAGACAAAGTGAAAACTGTATCACAGGTTAATCATAGACTTTATTATAGCACCAGAGGCTATAAGGGAAATATGTGACAAATAAAACACAGTGTGGATTAGATGTACACAGACTCCACTGTGACTTTATCTTCTGAGGAACACAAAACTAGATATTTTGAAGTATGTTGGTAACCAAACAATGGTGGCACCTATTGTCTTCCATTGTATGGACACAAAACCACCGAGACATTTCTCAAAATATCTTCTTTTGTGTTTCACACAAAAAGGGAAAAAGTCAAGGTTTAAAATGACACACGGGTGAGTAAATGATGGAAGATATTTCATTTTTGGGTGAACTGTTCCTTCAAGTCCAATGTTTTGGTTAGGGCATATGCACCTGAACCTTTGTTTTTACCAAAGCACATCTGTTTAAATCACTGGACACGGTTCACTGGTGGAGACGCATTGCATTGTGGGTAATGTGGCAGGTGACTTTTTGGGGGGGTTGGATTTTCCAGATTCAGAAGCAGGAAAAGTCTGTAACCACAGTTCGACATACATTGGCCTTTTGTAGTTAAAAACAAACAACATAATTAAATACTCCTCTTTACATACGGTTGTGCCTCGAGACCATTATGTTCTCTTACATATAAAAATACACATTAACTAGTCCGATAAGAAAATAATGTATAAAAGTATATAGTAAAAACATTTAATCATGTCCATTCAAAAGATCACTTCCGTCTTTCTTATTAATATGAGGATAAAACACAAAACCACAATAGTTTATTTGTATCCCTCATACAGAAATACACGCTGAGAAAAGATAAAATGTGACATGATGCAATAGTGATATGAAATTCTGGAGTGTGACGTCACATGATTCATAACAAAATAGCAGACATAAGTCACAGAAGGAATGAATGTCACGGAGGTATCAACCTCTTATTGAAGTCAAACAGTATTAAAAACACGTGGGAATGTGGATTTCTGGTGAATGAACTGTCTTGCGTACTTCTGCTGGATGATATAAAAAATGTCGCCTAGCAACCATGTCCTCAAGATGTTACGGTTATTTAAATACATTTTTAAACTGTTAAAAAAACCAAAATCGGCGTAGGAGTGAATAAAAATATAAGGCCAAAGAAAAAGAAACCATTATTTTAAAGACTACTTCCCAGTATCATCTATTTTGGTGGGGCACAGACCAGACAGTCTAGTGTGCACTTTTACTGACCAAGCAAACGTTGTAGGAATGACATAAAAACAGTGTAAATGCAACAACCTGAGTCTGTAGATAGTCTGTAGAAATCTGAGCTGAGGGTCAAGAAGACACGACAATTTACAATCTGAGATTATAGAACAAAAATAAATCACATCCATACATGTCAAGATGTCTTACAATGAACAAACAAAGACTGATGAGAAACCTCTGCACCTTGACCAACATAAAAATTAGGAAACCGATTTCACCACTGACAAAGAGAAACGTTGGTGTAACGTTAGAGCCTATTTATGTACACATGTGTACGTTGTTTTAACGCTATGTCATTATAGAGGCTGTCTCAACTGACCCAGATCTTCACTCATGTACAACTGCTGCTTAGCATAAACAAATACAGCACAACACACACACAAAACTTCCCCAGCTAACAAGTTAAGGCTCTAAAAATGTTTCTCTAACATTTCCATTAGTAACAAAAACATTATAAATAGTATTTTGAATATTCAAGAAACGTTCACAACGTCCAGTTTTTCTAAAAGTTGTATTAACATTATTTAAACTTTTTACATTTTTAAACCATTCAACTAACAACTTATAAATAACATTCTGATATATGACCATGTTATAAAAAGCTTTACTAATGTTACTGCAAGAACACTTTTGATAACGTTAAAGAAACTTTTAGAGAACGTTTCGCGTTAGCTGAGTCAGAACATCCCCTCACACAAGATCTCATGAAGGATCTGTGATCTTTTCTCCGTTACTCATCAGCACCCCCTCTTTCGAGCTTGGCAGAAGTACAAATGTCACACGGCAAGAAAAAAAATCCTTCAAAACACAAAACAGGGATTGTGTGTGTTTACAGAGCAAATTCATAAGAAGCGATGTTTAGTGTTGGAGCACAACTACCATATAAGTCACACATAAGTCAGAACTCTAGCTGAAGGTGCAACGATGAGTTTGTTCTGTTTGTCAGTTTGGTTCTTCATATAGTGAAGTCCTAGAGGTCTAAAATGCCCCTGATGAGGCTGTGAGAGAGACTGCTGTTCTCAAGACATGCATGTGTAGAAAGGCAGTGAGTTCATCCCCACAGGATGTGATGTCAGAAGGCAGGGCAGGGGGTGGGAACTGGTAATAGCAGCTGGGTGAGTGACGGCCGTAAGAGGCCAATCAAACAATCACACAATGGCAGCCGCTCTTATCCTTGTCTTTGCGCCTGGGCTCCGGCGAGGGTGGGCACTCTTGCTCCTGGAACTTCCTGAGGATGTGATGTTACAATCAGAGAAAACATGCTTTATTCCATCTAATTATTGTTAACTATATTTCTATATATCTGACTAAAGCCACAAATGTATTAATAATCTGTACATTAAGGCTGTACAGAATAGCATGCTAACATATCAACATACTAACTGCAGTACACTATTTTTTGATTCTGTCTATAGCCTGAAATGACCGTGAGTGCCGTGTGTATACTGCCACCGTCTGGTGACTCCACAAAACTGGACAACAAACCCACCTTATGACTCTAACCAGCTCGTGGAACGCCTGGTCTACATTCATCCGGATCTTTGCGGAGGCCTCCATGTATGTAACTTTGAGTTGTCGGGCCAGCTGCTGGCCCTCCTCATGGGTCACCTGCAGAAGAAACGTCATTTAAAATCCAGCTCTAATCAAAACCAAATGATATTGATCAGAACAAAATCTTTATTATAAACCACCTTTCACAAAGTAATAGAAAAAAAGGAAGGAAACAAGCATTTCATGTCATTAAAGGCAGAGCAGACTGTATTTTCCAGAATCATTTTTTGTTGTGCTGGTTGAAAGTCTCTTTACATCCTAAAAACTAAGAAAAGTGGTCTAAATAAATGAAAGGCGCAGAACCATAAAATGTTCGTCCAATCATTGCATTCGGTCCGGTTGCTTTTGTTAGCCTCTCTGAAACTGTCTACCTTACCATTATTCAGTCCTTAAAAACTATTCCACTAGGTGGCAGTGTGACACAAACTGAGTGTGTCATTACAGCAGAATACACTCAATAACACAACAGTGTTTTATTACCAGCTCTGTCCCTCACACACACACACACACACACACACACACACACACAAACACACTCACTAACACACTCACTAACACACTCACTAACACACTCACAAACACACTCACTAACACACAAACACACACACACACTCACTAACACACACACACACACTCACTAACACACACACATTTGTCAGCGTTTCAGCTAAATCTCTATTGATTTTCAGGATAACATTTCAGGAGTCACATCACACAGTGACATCAAACACTGATTCAGTGCAGCAGTCGATGATTTCACTCACTTGTCTCTGTTGCTCGAGATCGGCTTTGTTACCCACAAGAATCATGGGAAACTCATCACGGTCCTTCACTCTCAAGATCTGCCTCTGAAACTTGTAGATCTCTTCAAAGCTGAGGAAACAACACGTGTTCATTAACAAGATATTTAAACAGCAGTACAGTGTGCAATGTATAACCCTGTCTAACGTTCTCAGAACATTGGCTAACAAGATCTTCTAAAAATGGTCATCCTGTAAAAGTTATCACACGGCGTTCTTGCAGTAACGTTAGCAGAATGCTTTTTAAACGTTATTAATCATATACATCGAAAGCGTTATTTTTAAATTGTTAGTGGAATTTAAAAGGGTTATTAGTTAAAGAAGTTTGACAGTTGTTCTTATGATCAAGCAATAACATTAATACAACATCTAAAACAACGGACGTTTTGAACATTCCTTGTACATTCAATGCAACATTTTTAACGTTTTTGTTACTTAATGGAAACATTAGGGAAACATTCTTGCAACCCAAAACTCTGTTTCTGTGTCCTGCAATTACAGCACACAGGGTAAGAGGAGGTCACTTAGTTCTCATGCTGTTGCTTTAAACTCTCCAGTAACACTGTTCAACTGCTGCCATGATATGGAGAACAGTGTGTGTGTGTGTGTGTGTGTGTGTGTGTGTGTCTGGGGAGGGACTTTGTTATGGGGTCTCTGTTGATTCTTATGCCAACAGTTTGAGGAGAGCGGAGCAGTTTAAATGTCACGCTGGAGGAGGAAATGCTTGTCACAGGCTCCAGAGACACTGAGAGAGTCTGTTCAGACAGGCCTGTGCCATTGACGCTGAGCGCAGTAATGTAAACGAGGAAAGACTGTTTACAGCATAAACACAGAGTGAGGACTCAAACACACTGAACGGCTGAACACACACACAAACACACACATTTACTTATCTATCTAAATGGGGACATTCCATGGACGTCTATTGTTTTTATACACAGCTACTTATAAACAATATATGGTTAGGGAAACACACACACACACACACACGCACGCACACACACAAATGTTAGCACACCTCTACATTTACATAAGAGACGGTTAGATATTTAAACAGGGTGAAAGTAAAACCGAGAGAGACAGCTAACAGGGAACATTCTCAGAACGTGGGTTAATGTACCGTCAGAGTTCTCTAAAAGTTCTCTCAAAGTTCTCAAAAACATACTTGCAGTAACCGTAGATTGTCTAACCTTATATTTCATATATCAAAACGTTGTTTTTAAGTTGTTAATGGAACAATTTTAAAAATGTTACAGAATTACCATTCGAGAACGCTAGAACATTCAAAATAACACTGTTACGTAAGGAAAACATTAGGAAAACATTCTTACAACCTATAAATGGTTGGCGGGATCATGTGTAAGGGTGCGAGTCAAGAGAAAGCAGGAGTGAAAGTCGCTCACCTTCCCCGGTCTGTGACAGAGAAGACGAGAAGGAAGCCCTCCCCTGTCCTCATGTATTGTTCTCTCATGGCTCCGAACTCTTCCTGTCCTGCTGTATCCAGGACTAACAAACACAGAACAGCCATGTTAGTCTGCTACAGACTGAACACAGCAAACGGTCACTGAGCCAAATAAACACCACCTTAATACTAACGCTATATATCTTCATTCCGTTAACGCTTCTGTTACTTATTTGAAACGTTAGGGAAACGTTCTACCATCCTGTACGATTTCTACTGTAGCTCAAGTACACTTATTTATTGTGACTGCATCTGTGCATTCAGAACTGAGATGATACTGGTTTGTACAAGTACTGTGTATATTGTGTATATATAAAGCACAGAATAATGATGTATTCTTCTGTCGTTTATCAGGTGACCTCACTGGTGTTTATTTAAATTATAGTTCCCCTAAATCCTGTGTGATCTGTCTGACAGCCAGGTTCTCTGTCAGTGTCACTTACTGTCCAGCCGTGCTGGTCTCTCGTCAATCACACACTGCTTTGTGTAGGAGTCTTCAATCGTGGGGTCATAGTCCGTGACAAAGTATGACTAAACCAAAGGAGACAAAAAAACACTCATGACATCAGATTCTCAGCTAACAGGAACCATTCTCAGAACTGAAATTCTCTCAAAGTTCTCAAAAACCATTCTCGCAGTAACGTTAGTAGAATGTTTTCTTCAACATTTTTTGTCTTTCATCAAAAAAGTTATTCTTAACTTGTTAATTTAACGTTTTAAAAATGTTACGTAATTTAAAGTTTGAATAAAAAGTCATTAAAAAGTGAAGTTCTTATAACCTTATAACCAATAATGTTAATGCAATGCCTAAAAATGCTATATTATATTCAAAATAACATTTTGTGACTTGATTGTTACTTGATATTTGTACTTAATGGAAATGTTAGGAGAACATTCTTACAACCTAAAACTGTTAGCTGGGTAACAGGACAGTGAGGAATCTTTCTGTTGGCTGTGTCCTAAAGCTGGAAAATGCTCCCTTCACAGGCGTCATACAGCAACAGAAGGGCATGAAGACGTGTGATTGTAATTGCGCCCAATGCTTTGCAAACACCCTGTCTACTACGATAGTCTGAAATGAATGTATCTGGATCTGAATAAGGCTCATTTGAATTTGTTTTAGTGAGACATGATCTGATGTGTGACACCAATTTCCATAGAAAGTACCTGCATACACAACACCTTTACAGTTCATTGAACACAGTACACATCTCTCCTCTGTTTTGTGTGTTCAACGTTATTGACCTCTGATTGCCAGCTAACAATTTTAGGTTGAAATGACAGTTCCCTAACGTGTCCGATAAAAACGTTAAAAATGTTATTTTGAAAGTTCTAGAAACGTTAAAAATGTTTAATAATTTTAATTTAATAATTATGTTAACGTTCTTGCTTGGTTATAAGATTTTTTCAAACATTTTTTAACTTCTGGAACGGTTTTAAAACGTCCCACTAACAACTTGAGAATAACGTTTGATGTGACATATAACGCCACTAGCGTTTTTTGATTACTTTGAGAGAACTTTTAGAGTCTGTTAGCCAGCATTCTGAGAACGTTCTCTATTAGCTGGGTTTGACTGAGGGAACGACACGTGTAAGGATTAGTATTTGTTTTGAAAGCTGTGCTAAATAAGGGCCCAACAGAAATAAAAAGAGGTCAAACCATCTGTGTACAGTCCACAGACGGAGTTCATGTCAACAGTGTATCTAAGGGGCCCTCAGTTTGCGGTTGGTAATTACGGTAATTAACCGCAAACACAAAAATTTTGGCTCAATGTGTTGAACGTTTCCGTCTCCGCAGGCTACAAGTTTCCATGCTAATCTAAACACAGTATCAGTCTGTGGCAGAAGGAGGAGGCGTAGGGAT
>JAZGTJ010013186.1:0-15230 GCA_036877575.1 Botia almorhae
ATAAGAACCTGTAATGTTGTGACACGCAATGACAATGTTTAGACATTTTCACATCAGATCAGACACAGCACAAGACTGTGTCCAACCACCAACTGTGTAGTTCACAATCCTCACTCATCTAGTAATAATTAATCTTGCTGACACATGATCCCATGCTAGTTTGCTTGTTTGAGTAAATGAGATTTATTTCTGTAATTACAACCAGCACTGCAAATTTCTCACCATGACACACAGGCTCAGGCTTGCCAGTTAATCTCTGTGGGGCTTCATTACATAGGTCAGCCTTATCACTTTTACATGTCCCACAGACAATAACCTCAATATTTTGAAAACATGGCAACAACAGTGTTTTTTCAGTCTAGCGGTGCATATATAAATACAATATAAATACTGCTACATTTTGACAAAAGTACAATAAATATTTTAAATGATTGAGGGAAACTGCAGCCATTTTTCATATCAATTTGAGGCCTAACTACATCACATGATAATAAGGTGCAGTACAGTTCTACAACTCTTTCAATTTCAACTACGATGTCATTTCCTGTACTCGTAGTCTGTCAGTTAATTCTGTTTTGAATAATGTGTCGGTCTCAATCGCACTGTAATGCACAACGTGTCAGATTTATAGATGGAGCCGCACAATTACGTCTGACTTACTGAATGTAGAACCTGCTTTTCTAAATACTAAAAAGCAACACATAAAAATAGGACAAATTATTACAAAACATTACATACAAATATCTAGATACTATACTGGTTATACAACCAAGTCATTTGTTTCGCTGGAATGCAGTGCCTATGCTAGTGTTTGCGAGTTATATAAACTTTATATAAAAACAGACAAAAGTTTGTATATCAGTCTCTATTTAATGATATAGTGGTGTATTTTGAGTTCATTTCAACCTAGCTAGTCTTTGACACACAACAAACTAGTGGTTCCTGAAAACTCATGTGTGTTATGCAACACGTGCATCTTAAAGGTTTGTCACGTTTCTTTAAGACATTTCATAATATCTAACCAGCAACAATGTGTCTACAATCAAATCTGTAAATATAAACTCCTCAAATAGTATTCTTCAAATATTTTAACTGTACCAACTGTCAGGTGCTTTTACAAAGGGCAAAAAGGTAATGTTTAACAGGAGACAACTCATGGAGCTTCACTTGAGCAGGCTACACAATACGATCTCATGCCAAGGACCCACAACCAACTTTTGGGATAACAAGGATAAATCTGAAAAAGATCCCAGATCCAGTTCAGTAAAGAGGGAGATAAATAAAAATATTTGTAAGTCTCAAAAGACAATGATTGTTGATGCAAAGTACCTGTGACAGATCCAAAAGCATTGCCTTTATTTGCTCAGCTATTTAAAAGCATTAACGGTCGACCAATAAGCTACTAAATGACATTGTATCTGTTCCGTATAGAAAAACACATATCATGAGAGCACATCATGTGTTTATGGTCAGGTTGCCGCTATTCTGGCACGGTAGTTCGTTTAAATGGTAGTCATTCATATTTGTTCATTGTTGTGCTTAGGCACAAAAACTTTTGCAAGAAATTAAGCGGCACTACTTACATCCATATCGTGGTCTGAGAGAGTTTGCGCCATCTTCATAGTACATCCTGCTTCAGTTCCCGTGCCCTGAAACTCTGCTGATCAAGCCACCACCATAAACTGTGCTCTGACTTTTCGATACGTATTTTACACTTCTTTTCTTGGTGTCAAGAGTAGTCTTAGCAAAACGCAATCTGCTCCTGTTCTCATAACATGGGTCCCCAGGAAAGCACCGTGACCACTGAATTCAAGCGCTTTCGGTTACTGATAATCTTTGCCTGTCAACCTGGTCAAACCCCTCTGCGGCTCAATCTGATCGCTTTGGCTGAAGATCAGCAGCGGCGCTCTTACACTGAATGACGCAGCTCCACCTGCTGGTGCGTTACGCCCTCCTCACCTGAACCACTGTCTAAAGTGACCGCAGGTATAGTTCAGTTATTGACCTCTGAAATTACATCTGCTTTTCGTAGTCCAATGTAATTACGTTTTATAGTTTAAGTCAATATTTATACAGTTTCTAAGTTAGACATAGATGAAGACATAGATGAACTCCATTTATCTTACACTATGGATACCCCTAACGTTTCCTTAAGGTTAATACTGTTTATTGCGTTAATTTAAACTGTACAATAAATTAGGCTACATAAAGGTCTCAAGTTCATGCAAATTTCCATTTGGTTCAACAACATCTACAATAATACAGTAACAAAAGCATTTAGTGTTAAATGTATGTTATATATTTAAAAATCATTAGGCTAGTACATTTCCACATGACACAATTCCTGCTGCCAGCTGGTGGCGCTATGACTGTGACTCACAATACATTTACAATAGACACATCTATGTCATCAGTCCCAAGGACCAAAGATACAGCTCAAGATCGAAATCATTCACTGCAAGCAGATGATATGGGACACTCCCTGTTTATTTTTTCTGCCATTATATATATCAAATATATATATTGCCCTAATAATCAGACGAGAAACAATATGATCCTTCACACTTTCAGTGCTTGGGCCCAAAATATAGAGGAAAATTTGTAAACGGATTAAATATTTAATCCATCTAGCAGCAGGCTGGTTTTATAGGGGTTTCTTGACTGGTAAAGCTGATTTTACCTGGTCAGGCTGGAAGACCAGCTTATATACCAGCTAAAACCAACTTGGCAAGCTAGAAAACCAGCTTGACCAGCTTTGCCAGGCTGGGAGGCCCATCTTAAATCAGGCTGTTTTAGCTATTTCTTCAGCAGGGTAACTTTTGACCATGTTATTGATCGATAACCTTTTCGAGCAGTGACCTTTTGTCAACACACTTGATGTGTCATCTGTCCATTTATATACTATGACAAATATGAATGGAGACAAATGGAGCACTCCATTCCCTCTAACAACTACTCACCTACAGCATGTCTTGAAGAAATCAATTTTTCACCCCTTTATTGTGACAGTTAAATGTTAGTAGGTATTTAGGAAAAGTATTCCTAGCAGTGGATGATAGCCTACCATTTACTTGGTAGGGTATCATCCTAATTACTTGATCACTTGTCAAAACATTTTTGACAGTGCACAAAGCATAGGCACAATATATAGGTATTTTAAGCAAAACACACTCAAACACACTAATAAATTTAGTAGTAACTAGTAACATTTTAGGTGCAGGCCAACTCTGCAGCGCACACATTAGTAGAATAAACACCTCCTGGAGATGTCAGTATTGTATTACATTTGAAAACCTGGTGAAGTACATCACATAATGTGTAAAATATCTATGCACTTAATGCAAAATTTCTGAAAGAGACTTTTTGTTTAAGTCAGGTCTATTTTAATTGACTTTGTTAAATATGTATCCCAGTGGTTCCCAAACTGGGGGGTGGAGTTATGATAAGGGGGGCCCGGCAAGGCTAGTGTACAGTCAGCTGATTTTTGTAGAGATTCGAAAGAGATAAATGACTGAAAACACTGGTATAATGAGGCTACCCTCTCCTGACAAAATGCTCTGCTCACATGCTCTGAAAAAATAATAGATTTGTAGGACTATACATTATTTTGATAATTAGTCAAAAAAGTTATATCTGATTCTGTTTCATAGAACTGAATAAAAATAATATATTGAGGTTTAATATTTTCATATATTTTCATGAATTTTTTTTTCTGCAAAAGGAGGGGCGTAGCCTAACATAAACAATACAAATAACAAAATATTTTTAATGGTCTGATGTCTTTTTCTTTGTCAACAACCCCAACAGTGAAACTGACAACCTCAGAAAGCAATATTGACTGTAATAAAAAAATATTTGACTTTACATTTTTGGAATATGGCATAAGAAATGATTTGTGTTTGTATGTGGCATTAATGTGCTTTTGTAAAATCTATGTGCATATGAACAATATAATGAATAACTATTATAGTATATAATATAATTAATTATTATAGAGTTGTTTTAAATGGTAATAGCATTAGATTGCATTAGCATTTATCTAATTTACTGAATTGCAACTTTACATACTTTTAAATAAAATAATAAAAATAACTTCTTAGTACAATAAGAATTTATGCAATAAATTCTAGCCAGTCTGTGTGAACATCTACGTGTACGTGTGTTAGTGTGACACACAAATATTATTCTATATAGGATTTTTTTGCAAGCGGTCCTGTTGTAACTCTGTAACTTTCATTAATTCTTTTATTTTTATCTATAGCTATCCTGGTACATTATGATAATAAGTCTTTGTAACATAAGGGGACTTTTTGTGCCTGTTTGCTTTGGTTTCCTGTTTCCTATAGAGACTGTGAACCTGCGTCTCACTGTGTTGTACGTTGGGGCAGCGCCACCATCTTAGGAGGATTGCCCTCTGTTGCTGATACTGATATGAATACAGATACCTGCTTACCATTTGTTTTATTTTAGTCTTAAAATTTAATCTTTATATTTGTCATGGTATTGTTTGTAAGGAAAAGAGACTTTTATTACTCTGCATAATATTTTGATGTTTATCACTATAATTTTGTATAATTCTATTCACAATGCATCTGGTTACCATACAAACACTGTCACGCTGATACTTGCTGCTGATTCAGCCCTCATATAGTAGAAATATCCAAATAAAAATGTGTTCAACAAGCTGACAGAAGTCAATCCATTTCTTTGTCAGAAACTATTAATAGTAAATTTATAATATTTCTGGCTAACTTATCTTTAATAGATCTTTATTTTCAATTTATTGAGTTCCACCCTGGTCATTTGGCTGAAAGACCAGCTGATATACCAGCTAAAACCAACTTGGCAAGCCAGAAAACCAGCTTTGCCAGGCTGGGAGGCCCAGCTTAAATAAGTAATTTACGTCTTAAACTAGCTTGGACCAGCCAATCAGGCTGTTTTAGCTATTTCTTCAGCAGGGTAACTTTTGACCATGTTATTGATCGATAATCTTTTCGAGCAGTGACCTTTTGTCAACACACTTGATGTGTCATCTGTCCATTTATATACTGGTTAATTCATAACCAATAAAGTTCAAGTGCCTGAGCATAACAAAAGCATACAGTATTTCTGAAAGACTGGTACACCATTGTGTGAAATAATCCACAGACACTTATCAACACATCTTTATTACTTTCACAAAAATATGACAGCTTCTTCTTCTGTATTTATCAGCCATAAAACACACACAACAGTGCTACATTCATCTGTTTACTCCAGATATTTTTTTTAGTTTGTTCCTTAACATGAAAACACACAACAACTCAAAATTGACCACACAGATTTAAACAATTTAATACATGCAATTTTGTTAAGCAATGTTTAGGGACAGTTGGTTTTTTTTGTAGGGGCAATGCTGCAATGACACTAACTTTATCTGTTGCTGTCCTCATAAATGTGTACACACAGCAAGTCAGTTACTGTAACCCTATGTACAAATTTTACACACATAAGCACACACTTTTTACCAATTCACATATATATACACATGTACTGTTCACAAAAGCATACACACATCATTCCAAACAGCATCTTAACACTACATTATATACACAAAATAACAGTTTTATTATTTTAAAAAAGTCTTTAGATGAAGATAGGTGTAGAAGGACAGAAAACATGTAATCATTTCTGTAATTGACTGAATAATCTAATTCATAAAATAAAGTTTCCAGGAAACTGCATAGCTTTGCAGAGATTGCGACAACATTAAGCCACTTTGGTTATTTGGAAGCCTAATCAAAAACATATACCAGACATAAACTGATAGTTCTCACTGTAGACTTTGCAAAATGTATTAAAACATACCAAAAGCTAGGCATCTGACAATTGATGAAAGCTAAATTAATATTACTATTGAAAGCTTGTATGATTTGTGTTTTTGTTCAGAGTACTGAATTTGGCACTGCCCATATAAAGCCAAAAAGCAGCACATTTAATAGCAGCTAGCTTAATAGCAGACAATAGCAGGTTGTGCCAAGCAGACAATTTCATGCCATGACATTTTACTGCTAGAGATCAAACTGGTGAGACTTTTAAGAAATTATAGGTGCAAATTTTTAATTTAAAATTTTTAACTGCAATCCTGACCATATCACACATTAGAAAGTAAATAAAAGTCATTATCTATGGGCTATGTATGTATGTATATATACAGTATATATATATATATATATACATATTTATATTACTAAAATCATCCACTTCTCTCACCTACTTCGATAAGTTCAAATTGTGGTTTGCTAATTAAAATCTAAATATATACTTTTATTTACCCCTTTCTCTAATTTTCTGAATAAGATTTCAAAATAAGCAACCAATAAACAAATTCTAGACATTCTAATTAACTTGTCTTGCTCCTAAAATGGTTGGCAAGGCTACTTCTAAATAAATCTCATGTCCTGTTTATTAAACACATCTTGTTCCCCACACATCTTGGCTCTCTAAACTCCCCCTAGACCTGCAAACCTGTCTGTTTTCTGTCATGTCAACATGATGGGCCTTTGACATTATACATGAAAGAGGCTTTCCAGGAGCAGCAACTTTCCATGTCCTCAGAAGAAGTTGTTTCTGCCATTTATGTTAAATTCATAATTGGTAATAATCTTATATATGAGAGGCACAGTTTCAAAAGGCCATTCGCTATTAGACAAATCAACATCACAAATGTGGCAGAACACATACTGTATTTTATATGGTATATGAAATAACTTTGTGACCTAACTTCTGGATAAAATTATTTATGCTAAAAGACTGCAAAAATTATACCTCACCAATATAAACAAAACATCAGCAGAGCAAAAACATCTGAAAAAAAAATCATTTTTAAAAAACATATTTTCATAAATCTGGCTGCAAGTACATTTTAAACATAGTCCATCCACATATGTACATTTAAGGTGACTACGGTGCACAGTTTGGGCCTTCTCATCATTGGAGTACATGTGTCAAAGGCTTGATAATAACAATACCAGCATAATAGTTTTTAAATTAGTGCCTGAAATACACAACTCACAACAAAAATATAGCTGCAACATTGTGATTATCAGTCTTCCAAACACATAATACTTTATTTAATATAATTAAATTTTTCCACTAACAAAACTTACTATTAGAAATACTTTATAACCTATGTGTTTCTTCAATTATCTTTTAAGCATGTATAGCCAAACCCTGCAAGTAGGCACTGAAAGAAGAGACTAGTTTACCAGGAGTTGTTTACCAGTACATTTAGCCTAACATCAGATATTTTCTTATCTTTGGGTTTAATTAGCTGGGTTAAATCAGCCAGATGTGATGCAGCTGTGTGAACAGAGTTCTCAGATGTTCTGATCATCCTGGTTATCTAGCATATTTACAGCAGGTTACATTTACAAAGGTTACATTAGGACATTAGACCTGGTGTCAGGTAGTCGTAATCCTACCAGACCTCCACCAACAAGTACTGAAGAGGCCAGAAGAATAGGAATGGCTTTGGTGATGCCCACTAAAGAGCCAAAAACCAGATTTCCAAGCACTGCAGCCAGCTTGCATAAGGCATTACAGAAGCCAAATCCAGTTCCTCTGAAAAAGAGATGTTTGATCATTGGAGGGTTGAAAAGATAAAGAGATTGAAGTTGGTCTTACACTGCTATCCAAAGAGATTTGACTACTCTTGTTTTGTGTTTATGTTAGCATACTTAATTATGTATGACCACAGCCCTACCTTCTATCTGTAGGGTAGAGCTCTACTGTCACAACGTCCAGGGAGTTCCAGGCAGAGATGCTCAGCCCATTGTACAGGCACAGCATTCCAATCATCATAGACTCACTGGTGCCAAACCACAGAAAGAAGCAGCTGATGCCAGACAGGACCATGGAAAATCCTGACATAGCACAGAAATACTTATACATTTGGGAACCTTATTGTTTTTGATACTTTGTAAATGTCTGCCAGAGCAGAGATATATGTGCTTATGGTTTTCTAATACTAATCATTATGTTGTAAAAGAATTTAAGTAACAATATTAGCCTCACCTAACATAGACAACCGTCCAATTTTGTCCATAAGAAGTGCAGATACAATATTGCCAGGAAGCACGGCTAGTGTCCCCAAAAAATTGACAAAGTAGACCCAGTATGCACTATAATCATCTTCAAATGTCATTTGACAGCCTGTTTTGTTGTGGTAAAATGTGCTATTTACGATATCAGCGTTTTTAAGTTTAGAGTCATCAATATCTGTAAAAAAAATATATATATATATTTTGGCCACCATAGATATTGACTGTTACAAAATAGTAAAATGCTGATGCCATATTCTGTATTACTATAGATAAAAATTCAAAATTTACCAGTGTTATAGAAGACAGACTCAATAAATGTGCAGTTTCGAAAGAATGATCCCACTGATGTCACATCCTCAAAATAACAGTTTTGGAAAGTGGAATTGATGAAAGTGACCGACTTGAATTTTATACTTATAAACCTGAGGAACAAATAATGGAAATATTTGTGTGGCAATATAAAGTAATATACAGAACGCTTTAAGAAACAATACGTATTAGTTCATTACCAAAAAGATTACTGTTTACATAAGATTACATAACGCTTTGAATAAATCACCTGTCATTGACAAATAAGCCATTAGTATGTATCTGGTTCTCCAGGGTAAAATTGAAAGTGAAGTCTTCAATGCGCTCATTGGCATGCCTTTGTACTTTGGAGGCATATTCATCTGCCTGAAGGTGCTTGATGACATCGGGGAACCATACGGATAGGCCATAATACCTGCAGGTGCATTAATAGTTCTTAAAAGGCATTTTTGCACAAGCTAGCATAGACATAAGGTTTTTTTAATGGTATTTATTCAACAATAGTGGCTTAATATGAAGTGAATGGTAGGATCTGCAACTTACATTAAATTTATATTTAGTCATTTAGACACTTAACTAAAGTGACAGGCAAATGACTTTTAGTGAATAATCTACTTTTCAGTTATCACACAAAGCTTTATATGGCATCAGAGCACCTGGAATATAGTACATGAGTCTTATGGACTACTTTCTAATATACTTTTATGGAGCTTTTTGTCATGTTTAAAGCTCAACAGTATCTGCCCAAGGTCTATTTTGATTTAGCCACGTAAAACATTTATTTAGGTTTTCTATAGAAGAAATACAAATAGAAATGCCATATGATATTGGACATATGGTAAATAATGGGATCATTTTCTTTTTTTTTGGTGAAACGAGTGTTAAAGAATAATATCTCATTCCTTATTATACCCTGCAGCAGATATATTAAATTTGTGCATAGGTCCCAGCAGCTTGTAGTTACATTAACGAAGGACTTACCCAAACGACAACGTAAACCAAACAGTAGCAAGTTTCACTGTAATGTCTTTCACTGGATAATTAAAACACTTCAAGAAGGTCAGCCAAATCTCAAAGACAGAGAAAATTTATTTTAGTATTTCCCAAAAAGTCTATCACAGATACACTGCAATTTATATAAATTACCTCATAAAATGTACATAGTCATTGTTTATTACTCATAAAGCTCACCCCATGAAGTTCAGTCTTGACCCTGAAGATTACTTTTGAGACAAGGCTGCCAGATTCCGTCTGCATCTCTACAAACTCATCAATCTGCTTTGGGATCTTAATCCTATTTACCTACAAAAAACACAAGGTACCAAGATTTAGTAACACTTCATTTTGCAGTTTGTCAAATCTTATCATGGCCCAATGTTTAAATGTCACACATCACAAGCACATTTAGCCCAAGCAAAACATTTCACCAAAAATAGGTTGATACAAATTTATAAAAGAAAAGCTGTACTGTTTAAAATCAACAATAAAGGTACCTGCAACATGTATATTGTTCAATGTCATTTGTTTAACCATGTGCTGTTACTATGTTATATAAGTTTTTATATATTAAGAGGAACTGACTTTACACTGGTTAGTTAAAAATAATGACAACAATTATGTAGAAAAAGACATCAGCTCTACAAAAAGTTTAGCATCAGTTGTTCAAAGATTACACTTGGTTGAAAATTTACTGTAGTTAACTAGTAAAATTCACACATATAAAGTTTGGTTTATGGTTCAGGGACACTCCACACTGTTTATAAAAAGAAAAATATATATAATAAGTAGAAGATCATCTGGTTGCTCACAAAGCCTGCAATCTGTCTTTACTACTGCAGCTCAGTAAATGACACATAAATACACATAAAGCTCACATACATGGCAGGATGAGACAATCATTCATAAATGTAGACAACTTTAAAGTACGATGGATGGGTGTTCTAAGCTGCTTAAAGTGAAGGAGCCCACTCACGGTAAAGACTTTCTCGGGCTGTCCACGCGCTCGCATGTTTGTGTCATGAATCTGCTTGAGGATCATCCAGGCCTCATCGTGCTTCCCCACCTAAAAGGATAGAGCAGAAAAATCCCTGGGAGATTAACAGAATTAAATTCCAACTGCGGTTCTAGATGACAGCCACCCACCTCTATTGCTATGACAAGCCTGAAAAAAGGGTGTAGGGAGTCACGACAAGCACGAGTCATTAGCTTCAAAGACAGTTGTGCTCCCTTAAGTCAGGCAATTTTCTCAGATGTTAAAAACTGTCTTATGTACTGGATTGAAATTCTTGTAAACAACAATAGAGCAGGCCACAAAAATAAAAGAGACATTTGGGACTCTTTTTGCAAAATATAAAGATATAACTACAGCTACAATGAAAAACTAATTTCACACTAGCAGGAGAAACAGAATGCTTATCATGTTCACCAGCAAAAAAAATGCTTGTCAACCAGCATGGTCCTTCTGGTGAAGCTGCCTGATTAAGTAAAGTTGTATTGGTTAAGTTAGTTAAAAAGCTGGCTTCAAATTCTGGAGATTATAATCGGAGAACCTACAGAATATGAGTTCCTCATATGATATGAGTCCTTACCTCCAAGTAGAACCTGGGGCTCTCAGGCATGAATGTTAAGGCTACCACAGCACAGACACAGGGGAGAGCGCACACCACCACAAACACCCTCCAGCTGTGGAACTGATAAGCTGAACCCATACTGAAACTCCAGCCTGGGCAAAACAGCAAACAATTTGTCATTTTATTGGTCCAGTAATAACTAAAATAACCTTTTTAGTTATACCCTCTAAATTAGCAAAATGTATCAGTAACTATATGGTGTTTAATCTTTTAAAATGCTATTTGATTACCAATGAGGTAAGGTATCTTTTAATTACATTTTATTTATATAGTGCTTTTTACAATGTTGTATTGCTTCAAAGCAGCTTTACATATAATGAAAAATAAAACAGAAAAACTCTCAAACATGTACAACAGAATATATGGTATTATTGCACATATTTATTATTCATTATGGGATGTATATTAATAAAACTTATTAGGGACACTAGGTTGATAGTTGGTTTATAAATAAAGAGTTGACTGAACTGCTAAAAACTACCACACATTTGGACAATTCAAATAAATGGATGTGCATTAGAAATACCTGTCATTACATTCAAAGGATGTTTTGATCTAGGAGAGCAAAAGTACGTAATAAAGTACTTTGATACAATGCACATACTCATGTGCTGTGGTATCAACATGTCTTAAGCATGTCATGATTTTGTGGCATAGAATTATATAATTGATATAAAGTTAACTGAATCATTTACCAACACACAAAGCTAATATTTATTATGTTCCTTTGGCACTTTATTCTAAATGGGGACAAAAAGACAAACGAATCCAATGCTGGTGAAACATTCAAACAAATGTATTATTTGTATTATTTACTTGTTTTGTTTGTTACTGTACTTCCTAGCAGAAATACTGAGACATGGGTGTGAATTTCATCTTACGGTTAGGTGACAATTAACAAAATTTCACAAGAGCAATTTTAGAATAGACACAAACAGTACAGCCAGAATTGTACTTGTAAGGATACCTGTACATGACAGTTGTTTAAATATAGAGTTAGGTTAAAATATAAGTTAGGTTCATAGATTCACCATGCTGTCATATTATAATTTATTATAATTAATTATCTTGCACCCTCCACACAGTACTGTAGGTTTCATCTGGAACAGGGGGTGTCTATTATTTGGACAGTCAACTGCAGCAAATCCATTGTTCTGCCACTTAACATAATACTGTGCAAAAACCAACACAATGGTACATCTACAACATTAGCCTAATGCCAGTTACAATATAAGATATAAGCGGTATGGGTAATGATACAGTATGATTAAAGAGGCCTGGTTGAAAGGAGGAAATGTTTATTGTGTATAACATGGCCTTTAAATGTAATGCATGTGCTTTATGCATTACCAAAATTAGGAGATTAAACATAACTAACTACATATCTGCAGTAACTACAGTCGGTATTTTAGACATGAACTGATCACAAAATCTGGCATTTTAGATGGGTTAATCCCAAAATAAATTGTCCAAAACACTTTTGGGGCCTTTGGTGGTTACCAACTAATTTGGGCCCCCACTCTACTGGCCCCTATAAAAAGGGTATAAAATACATTCCATATTCATGTAATCAGTCAATCATACATGAATACTAAAATTACAGTAATCAGAAATCAGCCTGTTATGACTGATGTGGATGTTAAAGCACAATGTCACAAATCTGCATCTTATAGGCAGGACACTACAGATGGAATACAGAGATATAAGCATCATTTACTGTATGTCTAAACAAGTGAAAGAGAGGTGTAAGAACAGAGAATGGTGAAGCATGGCTTCTGTTTGTGGGTCAGGTTTTACCTACACCGATGAATGCCTACACTGTTAATAATAACACTACACTGCAGTGTAAGTGAAAGCTATGAAGCTGTGATTGCAACAGCAAGCAAGCCCAGAGGGTTAATGCTTCGCCCATGTCATTGGAAATCTCATTATGTACGTTATGTGCATAATTGACTGGGGAAATGGATGACTGAGTCAGCAGCTAGCAGACATACCCACTCATGTACAGTGGCTCTACTACCAAAGCTTGTTTTGATGCTTGCAAAGAGTGCTGTATCACAAAAACACTAATACACACACAAGGATATACTAAAACCTGTGAAATCTAGGAGTTACACCAAAAATGTAAATCATTTACTCAGTCCCATGTCATTCCAAACCCACATTACTTTCTGTAAAACAGAAGAATATACAAACAGAAGAACATACACTTTATCAATATAAAAAGAATGGTTCATATCTAGGCTGGGTCTCCATTCTTGTGCTTTAAACGAGTTTATATAGATTTATATACATATTTTGCTTGTGTATATATGGATGAGCAAAGTGACAAATGGTGAGAGAGCTTATAAAAGTGACAGGTAACATAAGCCCAACAGTACACACAGTGCAGAGTTTACTAGAGCAACATCACACAAGAGCAGGAGTGCTGTTAGAAACCAACATACTAAAAGGATTATGGCTATTTCTCATGGTATGAATTAAAGTATTAAAAGCCTACCTTTAAGAGTTTTTTTTTAGACAAACAGTTACTATTGTTAAACTATAAGCAAACAAACACTTTGTTATATTTCTTAAGCAAAGTAAATGAATCCTTCCATTTTCCCAAACAATAGGAAAATAAAGGATGCTGAATAAACGCTACTGCTGCCCTTCTTAACACCACCACCCCCAACCCCCTCCCATTTCACACACACATAGACTCAATTTACAGAGACTATGATGGTTTCCCATTGATTCCTGACATACAGACTGCCTAATAGCTCTCCCAGTCGCTGTGTCTGACTGTTGTCCCCTGCCTGGGCTCAGTGAAATGGCCATTCATAAATCAAGCTTGCTTCTTGCTTTGTCTCACAAGGCAAGGGGAAAAACCTCATTACAATCTGTTCACCAAGAACAAAACTGAGCAAATCTTTCCCACCAAAAAAGGAGTGAGAACAGCCTGTTACAGCCACAATTTTGGCCAAGAGGCTTCTTACCCCATCCTATCAGCTTCATTTCTCCTCCCGTACCTGCTATTCCATCATTTTGTTACAGATGAGTGCAGTTTATTTCCAGAGTCGAGGTTCTCATAAATCATCAAGCTATTCTTTCCCCCATAGGAGTGGCTACATCCTTTAAATATCCCTGCAGTGCTCTGTTTCTACATTAATCACTTAACCTAAAGCTCTGCTGTTCTCTGTCCCCCTACAATCAAAGCATGAGGACAGACCACACGTGCTGGAGGAAAAGCAGACACCTTGACCTGAGCTTGTCAAGAACCTTGTTTTAATCGGATTCTAGCTGTGATGTTTGATCGAAATGGAAATGGAAACATGTTTGTCATCAGCACAATTTGCTTCATTTACAAAAAAGTACAAAATGAATAGATTTTAAAGGGCTATTAATCAATAACCAAAGACCTAAACACATTGTGGACATAGTGTGCCTGTACAACATAACCTCTAAAAGAACCTTAAAAGATCCAATTAACATTAGAACTGAGTCAGCTAGAAATACTTAACATGGCAAGACAGTGTTTAGCCATGTACAGCTGCAACCAGCTTCTATAAATAAACTTCTATAAATTTGGACTAAATACATATCTCTTTATTTGTGCATTCTCTGACTAACCACTCTGCTACACTTCATTTTACTGACTTTTAAATTACCATTGACATTCTATACAATTATGTATGACATGCTATTTACAATAAACGACAAGGCAACTATGACTACCATAGTAGAACCTTGATACCATGATGGTATATTAATTGTACCAAAATATTGCTATGGTCTTACAAATATTTGTTTGAAATGGTTTCTTGATAATACTATATTTTAGGACATTATGACATTATGGTAAAACGATTGGAAAATGATGCTTGAAACACAAACCATGGTAATACCACAGTTTCCTTTAAACCTTGGAGTACCATGTAATTTTTTCATGACTTGAATATGGTAATCAGTAAATTCAATACATTGATATTTTTTTATATTAGTACCACTGTACTGTCAGTACTAAAAGACTTGTCTGATTAAGTTAGTTTAATAGAAGACCACACTGAGGTGTTTGGTTGTGCAATTAACAAGGATGTAACTAAGATATACATGATCTTGTTTTTTTACCGTAGTGAGGTATGATGGCCCAGGCCATGGCAGAGGCATAGATCTCTCCAATCATCCAGAACATGCAGAGCCAGCTCAGGTGCTCTCCACGCTTCTC
>JAZGTJ010013187.1:0-15230 GCA_036877575.1 Botia almorhae
ATTGGAGTAGAATGAAAGGAGACTTGCATCAACATTAACAGGTAAGACAGATGTGTTACCCAAACCAAATCTCATGTGTTTTAGATATATTAAGATGCAGTTATCATACTTAACGATTTACTTTGTTCTTATTTAAACTACTGCTTCAATAAATGAATAATTTGAAAAATATCTAATTACTTGAAGTGGAAATATTTTAGTCAGTGAAGTTCTACAGCTGTAATACTGTGTTGTCTTAATAAATAGCATACTTTAAGTAGAGATGGTAAAATCCTAAAGCCATACCATGAAATAACACGGCATGGATCTCTCATTGACAGTATTTCAACAATGTTTCTCTTTTGGTCTCACAAACCTGCCTGTTTTACCACATGGGTTTTGTGTTCACACCCAGAGGATGTCAGGAACATCTTAATTTGTTCACCTTTGTTACAAAAATGCATGGTTTTAACATTAACTTATACACCTCTTGTTAAAAAGCATTAACTTTTAGTAAAGTTACAACGTTGTTAGACACACAGCATTTTTTTATCAATGTTTGCTAATATTCATAGATGACATTCACTTCATAGTGTTTACCATGCCAGTTACACATGATAGTTTTTATTATAATGGAATAAAAAACCAATGGAAAAATTGGTAAATACCAACAAATGTACAAAAGGACAGTAAGAACTCTTTTCTGACATAATCCACTGAAAGTGGTACCAATTTTTTTGTAGGTACATTAAGGTATTGGTTTTTCGGCTTTAATATATTCGTTGTTACATTTTATAACTGCCAAATTAAACTTCCTCTGAGTTTTATGACTTTATCATGCTGATTTACGCCCCCTTGTCACACAAACATACCAAATGAACATAATTGATTGTCAACACTTTTCACTCTTTCACCAGACCTGACAAACATTTTTATATATTACTTTATTTTTGACATGCCCATTGTTTTGAATTTTACAACTAATTGTCATGTTTCATCGTCTCATTTTCCTTCCAAGATGCTTCACTGTAATGCTGGTGACTAGCTGTTTTTGGCTTCTCATTGTTTGTAGCCATGTTCTTGAATGCATGTATTGATTTATTAAAAATAAGCATTTACGGCTTCCGGTAATGGCGTCGGAGTGAGCGGTCGCATTTTTCACCTCTCCCAGGTCACTTTCCTGTTACTTATTATCTATCTCAACCCATCTTCATAAACGGCACTATTTTGTTGGTTTTCTCTCAATTTACCATGCCCAAGCCATCAAAACAGAACAGGCAGGACCACTCACGAGTTTTCACGGAAGATTCCACGGACTCTAGCGATGCTAATGCTAACAGCGACCATGCGGTTAGCCATGAAAGTTCGCTGCCTGATTTTTCACATGGGGCCTTGCACTGCGCGCACCGAGGGCTTGGTACACCTACAGATGGCCGACCACGTCCTGTCATCCTCAAGATTCATCGCTCCAGAGATGTCATCACAATCCTGTCTGCAGCTAGACGCAAAGGCCAACTTCACTATGAAGATCAGCCTCTCTGTATCGTTTCGGACATTTCACCAGCAGTTCGTGCCGCGAGGAGAGCCTTCAACCCGGTCTGCGCTGAACTTATTAAAAAAGGAATCCGTTTTCAAATGAACTTCCCAGCTGTGCTGGTGTTCAAGGCCGAGGGCACTCAGAAAACCTTCAGAGATCCTAAAGATGCTAAAACCTATATAGACGGTAGTGTGTGATCTTTCATCTTTCTATTTTCTCATGGGCCTCTTGACGTTTATAATGTTATTGCATATCATGGGTGTTCAGTAAAATAAATGGGAGAGGGGTTTTATGTTTAGGTCGTTTTATCGTGAAGCTATTGTAAAGCAGAGGAGTTATAGACATGGGTGGACCCAATCTTCTCCTTTTGTTTTTAATTTTTCAGAATGTTAGTTATTTTAAGCCTGAATCAGAGTCAAAATCTTCCTTCTCGTTTTCCCTTTTCGTCCTTCTCAGTTTGAACAATTGAACAAATTGAACATGCTCAGCTTCAATACAAGGGGCCTAAAAAATCCAGCAAAACGCGTCGCTGTTTTGGATTTTTTGCATAAGCAACGAGTTCATATAGCCTTTTTCAGGAGACCCATATGGTCAAAAAAGATACAAATTGGATGGCAAATCGTTTTTTCCGTGTTATTGCCTCTTCCTCGGCTTCAAGTAAATCTAAAGGAGTGGCGATCTTATGTCATCGCAGCTTGCACCTTAAGGTGTTGGATGCCTGGACAGATGGCAAAGGCAGAATAGCAGTTGCGAAAGTTCACATAGAAAACAGAGATATTGCCTTAGTTTTAATTTATGCCACTAATACATTTTAAAAAGAATTTTATGCTCAAATTACCAAGTCACTCCTTGAACTTTCTGATTTCAAATTCATTATAGGTGCTGATTTTAATGCTGTTGTGGACTGTTCAGTGGATAGGTCCGGTCACTCAGAAAATGTAAATCAAAAGTATGCTTCTGAGGCACTAAGAACTTAGATCAATTGACCTCTGGCGTATATTTAATCCTACCGTTAAAGACTACACTCATTTATCCTCTAGACACAAATCCTTCTCTAGAATTGATTAAATTTTTTCTTCTACTAACTTGTTTTTCAATTTTCTAAATGTTAACTTAGTGCCAGTAGCATTTTCTGACCACAAGGCGGTGATGGCTGTTTTTTTTGTTAAGTTCCAACCCAGCTCGAGCCCCGAGATGGCGTTTCAACACCTCACTGCTACGAGATGAAATATTCAAAATCAATTTTTTGAGTCAACTAACAGACTTTGTTGATTTAAATAAAGGTTCAGTAGATGATCCTAGAATAGTGTGGGATGCGGTTAAAGGTTTTATTAGGAACTTTACTATATCGTATGCTTCGAATTTAAGGAAGGTTCGGTCAACTAGATTACATATTTTAGAGTCAAAGCTTTCAGCCTTGGACTCTCTTTTACAACAAGGTTATGATGCGGATGTAAAGCTTCAACTTGACCTTGTGAAAAAGGAAATTAATGCTGTTTTGAAGCAACGAGCTGAATTCTTAATTCATAGGACACGACAGCTGTATTATTGAGCTTTCCTGTAGCTCAGTGGTTAGAGCATGGCATTAACAACGCCAAGGTCATGGGTTCGAACCCAGGGATTGCACGTACTCAGAAACAATGTATAGTATAATGCAATGTAAGTCGCTTTGGATAAAAGCGTCTGCCAAATGCCTAAATGTAAATGTATTATTTTAATGGGGCTAGACCCAGCCGTTTACTAGCACTTATTGCAGTCCAATGAACACTTTGCAGATATTAGCTCAATTAAGTCTAAAGCTGGTATAATTCTTATAAGCCCTCTCAGATAAATGCTACTTTCTCTAGTTTTTATGCTGAATTATATAGCTCGGAGATATCGTATAACCAAGTTGCTTGTGAAAAGGTTTTAAACAAATTATCACTTTCTAAATTGTCTGAGGAGGATTCTTTCAGTTTAGATACCCCAATCATGTTAGATGAGCTCAAAGAGGCAGCTTTAGATATGTCTAGTGGAAAATCTCCTGGATTGGATGGAATCCCTCCAGAATTTTATACTACCTTTTGGGACAGTCTGGGCCCTCTACTCTTTGAGATGATGCAGACTGCAGTTAATAAAGGGTCTTTCTCCAGAGATGTTAATATTGCAGTTATTTCACTTTTGCTAAAAAAGGATAAGGATAGCAATGATTGTGTGAACTATAGGCCTTTGTCCTTATTAAATGCTGATGTATGCCAAAATACTCGCACGAAGGCTTTAACCGTTTATGACTAAGCTCGTTAACTGTGACCAGACTGGTTTCATTAAAACTAGGTTAGCATCTGATAATGTTAGAAGACTACTTCATATTATGCATAACGTCTTTTTTTGTCCTCTCCTGCTGCTGTCCTTTCCCTAGATGCTATGAAAGCCTTTGATCGTCTGGAATGGTCATATCTGTGGTCAGTGCTGGAGGCCATGGCTTTGGGACCCTCTTACATTCATATGATTAAGGTGCTTTATACGAACCCCACAGCCATGGTGCTAACAGGCAGAACCTGTTCATCATTGTTTAAAGTAGCTAAAGGTTCCTGTCAGGGTTACCCTCTAAGTCCATTTCTTTTTGCGCTCTCGCTTGAACCACTGGCACAGACTATACGCATAGACAAAGGCATTACCCCAATCAAAGTATGTGGGACTAGTCATCATATCTCACTGTATGCTGATGATGTCCTCCTTTTTCTAACACTTTGCAGTCCATACCCACATTTTATCAATCTTTGACAGCTTTAGTGAGATCTCCGGATATAGAATAAATTGGACTAAATCTGCACTTCTGCCGCTAAATGAGCAATGAAAAACATTTCACCACCTGCAGGTATCCCAGTTATCAAACAGTTCAAATATTTGGGTATTATGATTGGTGCTTCATTACAGTACATCATTAAAACTAATTATTATATAAATATACTCTTTCTGATTTCATGTAGTTTGGAAAACTGGTCATCACTTCCAAATTCTCTTCGTTCACGTATCTCTATTATTAAAATGAATGTACTCCCGTGAGTTAATTTTGTGAGTTCTATGTTGCCTCTCCCTCCCCCTGTTTGTTTTTGGGATAAATTACAGAGCATAATTACTAAATTTGTTTGGAACAGCAAACGGCCGCGTCTTAAACTTTCCACGATGCAACGAGATAGATATGCAGGTGGTCTCTCACTCCCCAATTTTAAGTTATATCATTGGTCTTTTACTCTTCGTCCACTACTTTGCTGGTTTGATGATAAAGTTGAAGTTTCTTGGCGCTCTCTTGAGGAAAACTTGATTCTTCCTTTGAAGTTGGATGGAATTTTATTTGCTAATATCCCTTCAAATAAATGTAAACTCCAATTTGGCCCCCTGATATCACATACAGTATCGGTGTGGAGAGCAGCAGAAAAAGTATGTTATATTAGCTCTAATTTGAACTCTTACTCTCCTATCTTTAACAACTATGGTTTGCTAATCGGCAAACACCCAATTAAGTTTGGCCAGTGTCGACAATGGTATGATAAAGGGATTCATTCCTTGGGCAATATCATTGGTGACAAGGGCCTTTATACTTTTAAAGAACTGTCTATTCTGTTTAACTTGCAAAAGTCCACCTTTTTCTTTTACTTGCAGCTGAGGGCAGCTATGAGGGCAGATGGAGTCCCCTGGATGGCTCCCCTAAAGTACATCTTTTGCTTAAATTATTTTGTGGTACCCAGGAAACAAGAGGGTTTGTTTCTAAATTATATGGTCATTTTTTAGAAAAAATCTACCTTCCCTTGGCAATAGACTCTTCTTGGCGAGCAGACATTGCAGACTTATCTCCTGATTTTGATTGGGACGGAGTTTGGCTTATGGTAATGCAAGCCTTCAGGAATCCAGACCATCAACAAATTGATTTAAACTTCATTCATAGGACTTATATGACTCCGCGTAAACTTCATAGCATGAAACTTAAACCTGATCCTAAATGCACTCTGTGTGACACAGGTGAAATTGGTACCTTCTTTCACATGGTCTGGGACTGTCCTGGGGTTAATTATTTTGGAATATGGTTAAAGAAGATTTATCAACCATCTTAAATGTTTCAGTCTCTTTATTATTTATTATTCTCTTAACAAACTTTTTTGGATTTTTACATTTATAGACATTGTATATCTCGAGATGTTCACTGCACGCATCCATGGTGCAAGAGAGGACTCCATCAAACTTTGGGCTCAAACGTTGGAGAAGCTTAAAGACTTAATATGCTTAATTAAGGAGAACCCCCGTTTCTCACTTTTTTCATTTTAGGCCCCCCCCCACTTTTTTAGTGCATCACTTCAGTCTCCAGTTTGTCTGCTTTCATGGCTTTCTTTCTGAGTGCATCCAGCTCGTCCCGATAGGCCTGCACAGAGCGTGCGTTACACAGCAGCTGCAGGTTCTGACAGAAACACACATAAAACAGTGATCAGTGTTACAATACATAGTTCAGTGCAAAGTGTGTCATATGCAGCTCTTATCAGAGGCTGTCAAATCTCATCCTTTCACACATCAGATTTAATATGCAAGATTTCAGATGAGATTTGAGAGGTGCTGTGATGGTGAGACTTTCAGAGAATAACTTCACATCAGATGTGATTTGAAAACCTTTTCTCCTCTCTGAAACACACACACACATGTTGGGTTTTTAAGTTTTTATGGGGACATTCTATAGATGTAATTTATAGATGTACTGTCTTTATACAGTACAAACTGTATATTCTTCCCCTACATTAACCCTACCCCTAAACCTAACCATCATAGAAAACCTTCTGCTATTTTAGATCATTCTGTATGATTTATAAGCTTGTTTTCTCATGGTAACCTAAAAATGTCAGATCAAAATGTACTGGTATTACTATACTCGAGGAAACATTTAGTCCATATAATTAATTAAATACCAGGACACATATACACACACAGACACATGTTGGCATATGTGGTTTCTGAGGAATCATATATAGGACTATCACTCAAAATAGTCGTAATGGTTTTTATACTGCACAAACTTTATAGTCTATCCCCTAATCCTACCTAACAGAAACCTCACGGAAAACGTTTGGCAATATTTTTAATTAACAAAATACATTTTTTAAATGATTTAGTTTATGGGGACACAGCAAGTTAACTGTTGCGAAGTATTGTTTGCCTTGTGCCGCATTTCTGAGCGATATTTCCCATTGTCCCGTTGTTTCTCTGTGTAAGACCTGGATTGTTTTTGGATATTGATTCTCTGCCGCCTGCCCTCATTTGGATTGTTTATTGGTTTCTCTGATTGTTTGCTGCCTGTCTTGACCCATTGCCTGTATTACCGCTTATGATTGTTTGCTGCCCTTCTTCCCTACCTTGACTCAGTTCATTCACATTGTGTTTGTTAACTGCTGTGATTTCTATCTGAGGACCCTATCATTAAAGTTGCTGCAGATGGATCCTTATGACTCAGCGACTCGGTTACAAAAGACTTCCCACTACAGGATCCAGCAGCTATTTTGCAAATGACATTGGATCTTACACTACAGGCATCGCAATTAGCCCATCACCAACAACAGCTTGCCCTTCTTACCACTCTAACCACGGAGCTGGTGCGGGCGTTTCAAGAGGCTCATTCCACCAGATCCGCTCCCCACAACCAATGCATCCACGTCAATGAATGCCTCAGGTTGGGTAAGCCCACGTCTAGCATTTCCTGAGAAGTTTGAAGGTACTCCAGCTAAATGTAAAGCGTTTTTGTTGCAGTGCTTGTTATTTGTAAATCAACAACCCTCTCTCTATCCTAGTGAAACTAGTAGAATCGCATTTGTCTGCTCTTTGCTGACCGGAAAAGCATTAGATTGGGCAATGCCAGTTTGGAGTATGGATGGCTCCACTTTCCCCACCTTCGAGATTTTTCTACAATGTTTTTGAGAGGTTTTTGAACACCCTGCTGGAGGTAGGAGTCCTGGGGAGGAATTATTAACTCTCACTCAGGGAAAATTGACTGCATCTGAGTACGCTCTATCCTTTAGAACTCTAGCAGCACAAACCAACTGGTTCAAAGACACATTAAAAGTACTGTTACGCAGGGGCCTGAATCCTGACCTCCAGTCTGAACTCGCATGTCGCGATGAGGGTAAAAATCTAGGAGAATTCATTGATTTAACTCATTGATTCAAATGGATAATCTGCCCTGGTCTCGTAGGCACAACATCAGATCTCTACATCAGTAGAACCTATGCAACTCGGATATACTCATTTAACCCAGGAGGAGCGAAACCGGCGTATCCAGCATCATCTTTGTCTGTATTGTGGAGAATCAGGTCATCTAAAGTCCTCCTGCCCTGTACGGCCCCACTCAGATCGTCGGTTGGTGAGTTCAACAACTATTTCTCTAAATCCAAATACCAATATCACTCTACTTGTTACTCTATCCATAGCAGACCAGACTGTGGCTACAAATGCCTTAACTGATTCAGGGGCAGCAGGAAATTGTATATCTAACGAATTTGTTCAAGAATATCATGTTCCCTTATCTCTCTCTGATTGCTCTCTAACAGTGGAGGCGCTAGACGGACATCCACTAGGAAAGAATGAATTTACTCAATTAACTGTTTGTCTTAAACGGTCAGTGGGTGTTCTTCACAGTGAAATTATCCAGTTCTACGTATTATCTTCACCTCATCATCCTATCATACTAGGTCTTCCATGGATTCAGAAGCACAAACCCGTAATCTCCTGGAAGGAACATGAACTCCGACGATGGGGGCCTGCCTGAACACAGAACTGTATCCAGAATATAAATCGTCCAAATAACCCAACTATCTCTTTACCCTCAGATCTACAGGTTTCTGAAGCATACCAGGATTTGATGGAGATGTTTAGTAAGAAGAAGAAATCTCATCTTCCCCCACATCGGGCAGTTGACTGTGCAATTGATCTAGTCCCTGGTACAGTACCTCCTAAAGGGTGCATCTTTCCATTATTCAACTCGAGTCTAAAGCTATGAAGAATTACATTAATGAGGAGCTTTCGAAAGGCTTCATTCGACCCTCTAACTCTCCAGCCTCTTTTTTGTGAAGAAAAAGGACGGAGGTCTGAGACCCTGTTTTGATTATCGTGCCCTTAATGAAGTCACCATAAAATTCAGATACCCATTGCCATTGCTTCCAGTAGCGTTAGAACAGCTCAGACAGGCCAAAGTGTACACCAAACTCGATCTCCGTAGTGCCTACAATTTGGTTCGAATTCGTAAAGGAGATGAGATGAGAAAACAGCCTTTTCCACTACATCTGGCCACTATGAATATTTAGTTATGCCTTTTGGTCTGGCCAATAGTCCCTTAGTATTTCAACCTTTTATAAAGGACATCTTCAGAGACATGGTTGAAAAATGGGTGATTATTTACATTGATGATATCTCAATCTATTTGAATTTTATCGAGGAACACAGATCCGTGCTCAAACGATTACTTGAGTATCAATTGTACGCTAAATTGGAGAAATGCGAGCTCCACCGCTCTAGCACATCCTTTCTAGGATATACAGTGGGTACGGAAAGTATTCAGACCCCCTTATATTTTTCACTCTTTGTTATATTGCAGCCATTTGCTTAAATCATTTAAGTTCATTTTTTCCTCATTAATGTACACACAGCACCCCATATTGACAGAAAAACACAAAATTGTTGACATTTTTGCAGATTTATTAAAAAAGAAAAACTGATATATCACATGGTCCTAAGTATTCAGACCCTTTGCTCAGTATTTAGTAGAAGCACCCTTTTGATCTAATACAGCCATGAGTCTTTTGGGGAAAGATGCAATAAGTTTTTCACACCTGGATTTGGGGATCCTTTGCCATTCCTCCTTGCAGATCCTCTCCAGTTCTGTCAGGTTGGATGGTAAACGTTGGTGGACAGCCATTTTTAGGTCCCTCCAGAGATGCTCAATTGGGTTTAAGTCAGGGCTCTGGCTGGGCCATTCAAGAACAGTCACAGAGTTGTTGTGAAGCCACTCCTTCATTATTTTAGCTGTGTGCTTAGGGTCATTGTCTTGTTGGAAGGTAAAACTTCGGCCCAGTCTGAGGTCCTGAGCACTCTGGAGAAGGTTTTCGTCCAGGATATCCCTGTACTTGGCCGCATTCATCTTTCCCTCGATTGCAACCAGTCGTCCTGTCCCTGCAGCTGAAAAACACCCCCACAGCATGATGCTGCCACCACCATGCTTCACTGTTGGGACTGTTTTGATGATGAGCAGTGCCTGGTTTTCTCCACACATACTGCTTAGAATTAAGGCCAAAAAGTTCTATCTTGGTCTCATCAGACCAGAGAATCTTATTTCTCAGCATCTTGGAGTCCTTCAGGTGTTTTTTTAGCAAACTCCATGCGGGCTTTCATGTGTCTTGCACTGAGGAGAGGCTTCCGTCAGGCCACTCTGCCATAAAGCCCCGACTGGTGGAGGGCTGCAGTGATGGTTGACTTTCTACAACTTCCCATCTCCCGACTGCATATCTGGAGCTCAGCCACAGTGATTTTTGGGTTCTTCTTTACCTCTCTCATCAAGGCTCTTCTCCCCTGATAGCTCAGTTTGGCTGGACGGCCAGCTCTAGGAAGGGTTCTGGTCCCAAACGTCTTCCATTTAAGAATTATGGAGGCCACTGTGCTCTTAGGAACCTTAAGTGCAGCAGAAATGTTTTTGTAACCTTGGCCAGATCTCTGCCTTGCCACAATTCTGTCTGAGCTCTTCAGGCAGTTCCTTTGACCTCATGATTCTCATTTGCTCTGACATGCACTGTGAGCTGTAAGGTCTTATATAGACAGGTGTGTGGCTTTCCTAATCAAGTCCAATCAGTATAATCAAACACAGCTGGACTCAAATAAAGGTGTAGAACCATCTTAAGGATGATCAGAAGAAATGGACAGCACCTAAGTTAAATATATGAGGGTCACAGCAAAGGGTCTGAATACTTAGGACCATGTGATATTTCAGTTTTTATTCTTTAATAAATCTGCAAAAATGTCAACAATTCTGTGTTTTTTTGTCAATATGGGGTGCTGTGTGTACATTAATGAGGAAAAAAATAAACTTAAATGACTTTAGCAAATGGCTGCAATATAACACAGGGTGAAAAATTTAAGAGGGTCTGAATACTTTCCGTACCCACTGTATAATCAGCAGTGAGGAAGTAGTTTTGGACGAACACAGGGTTGATTCGGTAGCCAATTGGCCACAACCCCGAACAGTAAAAGATTTGCAGAGATTTCTAGGTTTTGCAAACTTTTACTGATGTTTCATCAGAGGTTTCAGTACTGTGGCGTCACCTCTAACCTCTCTGACTAAACAAAACAATGGTAAATTAAGATGGTCACCCCAGGCCAATGAAGCATTGCAAGAGCTAAAGAAACGTTTCACTTCCGCTCCAATTCTTAAACACCCTAATCCTGAAATACAATTTAAAGTCAAGGTTGACGCGTCCAATACAGGGGTAGGAGCTATCCTTTCCCAATGTCATGGTGAGCCCGCTAAATTACACCCTTGTGCTTATTTCTCTTACAAGTTATTCCTGGCCAAACAGAACTACGACGTAGGAAATCGCAAATTACTAGCAATCAAATTAGCTCTAGAAGAGTGGAGACACTGGCTGGAGGGAGCCAAACACTCATTTATAGTTCTCACACATCACAAGAACCTTGAATACCTACGCAACTCCAAGACACTCAATCCACGCCAGGCTCGTTGGGCACTGTTTTTTACCAGGTTCCAGTTTATTTTCACTTATCATCCAGGCACTAAGAATGTTAAAGCATATTCCTTATTTCGCCAAACTGAAGAACCCCTCAGACCTACAAGTGAAAAACCTATCATCCCTAATAGACTTCTGGTAGCACCAGTAATTTGGGATATTTCCATGGAAATTGACACTATCAACAGTCAGACCCCTTCCCCTAATAACTGCCCACCCAATCTAACCTTTGTTCCAGAGGCACAATTTACCAAGTTCAGGTCACCCCCGAATAACTGCCACAATATAACTTTTGAGGAATCGCTACTGGTGGCCTTTCCTATCTTCTGATACTATTAATTACATCAAACAATGCTGTGATTTCTATCTGAGGACCCTATCATTAAAGTTGCTGCAGATGGATCCAAATTCCTTCATTAGGAATGAATGACTCTTCATTACACTGAAAAACAGAACTGACTGATTACATACATCTGATAAGTTTAAAGTGGATTTCAGTAATATAGCTGTGAAGCACCTGAGAGCAACTTCCCCTTATTTACAGCACTTCCTCTACCCTCTCACTTTGTCACTATTATCGTCAAACCGTAGTGCACTGTCAAGGGAAAGCTGAATAAGAGGGCAGTAAAAGCACTTCAGCTGCCTGCACTTATCACATATAAGGGAAAGTTCAGCTGCATTAGCGGAAATCTCAAAAGACATTACTCACAGCTCCTGCCGCAGGCATCTGATCTTGGCTTTGACATCGGCCAGCTCCACAGAGCAGTTGCACACTCTCTCTGTGCATCTGATGGTGGGCGACCCGCTGGGTGACGGGGTGGTGTGGACAGGGTTTCTCTCCAACGTCAGAGACACTATTGTCTACAATTACAACACAAAGCAGTTATTCAGTGTGAACTCGATTAGAAACATCATAGGCACTTCTGATCAAATTATCAGCCATCTGCAGGTCCAGATGTTACTCGCTTCACATTTCCAGAAAACATTTTCAGAAGAGAACAAAATGGCTTTAGACAAGCATAATAAAAATTATCCAAATTGTACAAAATATATAATAAAAACACAAGGGGTGCAGCAGCAACAGAAATTTGTGAATGACAAAAAAATTCTACAGATAGTACGTATGTGTGTATGATTATAAAAATTTTGTCAGACCCTGTGAATCTGTTGTGTTAATGTGTTGTGTTGACATGTTTGTGTGATTGTGTTTTATGTGCATGATCATGTTGTACCATGTTTATCATACCAATTCCAGTTTGAAGCTGTGAACAAAAATGTGTCATATGAATCAAGTTCAGCATGGAGTGCCGCAGGGCTCAGTGCTCTGGACTTTTCACCCTTGACATGCTAGTTTTCACTGCTAAAACTGACAGAATGCATAGCTGAAATTAAAAACTGGATGACTATAAACTTTCTATTACTAAATTCAGACAAAACAGAAGTTATAATTATTGGACCAACAACTGCACATACCTGTAACGGAATAGGGTTTGTATGGGATGGAGTAACAATGACAGAGGAAGGGGAACAAGGAGTAATTAACAAAAAGGTATTTAATAATGTGAACATGTATACAAACACTAACCGTTAAACTACAACTCAGACGTAGGAACATAAAAGTACAGAAACGTTAACAGACCATAAACTTTCACAAGGAGCCACAGAAATACACAGGAGTACACTAACCATCTATTCACAAAGCACAATAACCAACAAACATTACATCAGAAGGGAGAACTTAAATAGTAATACACATGAATGGAAAACAGGTTATCATCATTAACTTAACACAGGAAGTAAACCAAATAAGGAAAAACAGAACAAAAACAAAAACTTAAAAATAAGAGTCCGGGAAACTGTGACAATACCAACCCTAGAAAACTGTCTGCATTATAAAGTCTTTAAAAAGCAGTGTGTCATTTGAAAGTCACATTTTCAATGCAAAAACATTTTTTTTAAATAAAAGTATAAATGAAAATTGTGACATGCTTTCTTTGTCAAATACCATGAAGGCTATACTATTGAAATGCCTTGCTGTGTGGTTGCCATACTGGTTTTTATATAAAAACAGTTGGTCCAGAATGCAGCAGCTAGCATTTTTAATAAAATTAAAAAGCATAATTGAAATATCCTACTGAGCATATTAACTTTAAAATCTTACTAATTATCTGTAAGGCTCTAAATGATTTAGCTTTAAGTACCTGAGCAGGTGCCTCTCTCCTTATATAGGGAGGAACTGTCAAAAATAATCATAGCATCTAAATCAACAACATGTATGCTTGATCCTATACCTACCAGGTTGCTAAAAGAGATGCTGCCTGAGTTTATAGACCCTCTACATAGTATTATTAATACGTCATTGGTGTTAGGACATGTCCCAAAGCCACGACATTCTACTAAATAGGCTTAAAAACTGTATTGGCATAAGTGGAACTGCACTGGCATAGTTTAGATCATATTTATCTGACCGATTCCAGTTTGTTGCCGTGGGCGAAAGGGTCTCGTGCCACTCACAAGTACAATATGGAGTACCACAGGGCTCAATTCTGGGGCCCCTACTTTTCACCTTATACATGCTACCTCAGGGAGCAATCATAAAGAGACATGGAGTTAGTTTCCATTGTTATGCTGATGATACTCAGCTATACATTTCTTCCAGGCCCCACAAGACTCATAATGTCACTAAACTGACAGAATGCATAGCAGATATCAAAACTTGCATAGCTAGCAACTACCTACTATTAAATTCAGATAAAACAGAAGTTCTACTCATTGGGCAAAAACTCTCCACACGGAGCAACATAGAACACTGCTTCATTTTAGATGGATGCTCTATAAAGCCTGCTTCAATAGCCAAAAATCTGGGTGTCATTTTTGATAACAATTTATCGTTTGAAAGCCATATTTCCAATTTTTGTAAAACTGTATTTTTTCACCTTAAAAATATAGCAAAATTACGACACATGCTCTCGAAGCCAGATACCGAAAAATTAATTCATGCATTCATGACATCAAGACTTGATTACTGCAATGCTCTACTTGGTGGCTGCCCTGCAGAACTAATCCAAAAACTCCAGATGGTTCAGAATGCAGCGGCCAGAGTTCTCACGAGAGCGAACAAATACGACCATATAAGCCCAGTTTTGTCAACTCTACACTGCCTATCAAGCACCGTATAAAGTTTAAAATCTTGCTTATTACTTACAAGGCCCTAAATGGTTTAGCTCCACAATACTTAAGTGAGCTCCTCTCTTATTATAGTCCTTCACGTTCACTGCGATCGGAAGGCTCTTGTCAACTGTTAGTACCCAGAATTTTAAAAACAAGTGCTGGTGGTAGATCCTTCTCTTCCCAGTGTTGTCCGGGAGGCAGATACACTCTGTCTTTTTAAATCTAGACTAAAGACGCACCTCTTTAATCTTGCCTACAAATAGTCATATGGATTTTTACTCAAATCCCCTAAGGGATTATTAGGCTGCATTAATTAGGTAAACCGGAACTGGGAACACTTCCCATCACAACAAATGTACTGGCTACCCACTAAATCTGTCTGTCTTTCATTCCCTAAGGTCCTGTAGACAGCTGGACCCAAACTCTGAGACCAGATGATGGGGGACTGGATGAAATGCCCCAAGGACAAAACATCAGGACTCGATAGATTTCTTTAGTAATCTTAACGTTATATACATGACAACCTCTAGCTTTCATTTGTTCCGTTTAGTCACAGCAGTGTGATGTTATGGCTGCAATTAGTAACATTATGCCTTACCGCTCTTGTTGGCACGATTTTTCAGTGCACAACATATCAAATATAGTTGGAACCATCAGTTCTACACCTACAATTAACTATAATTCTTCACAAAAAACTCATAAATAATAAGCTCATAAACTCTGTTCACATCTAAAACAGTTACAAATTGCAGCTTTAACGTGCCAGAGGAGAACTGGCCCTCCTGGTCAAGCCTGGC
>JAZGTJ010013188.1:5173-15229 GCA_036877575.1 Botia almorhae
TCTCACACACACTCACTCTGTCTCACACACACACACACACACACACTGTCTCACACACACACTCTGTCTCACACACACTCACTCTGTCTCACACACCCACACTGTCTCACACACACTCACTCTGTCTCTTTCTCACACACACACACACACACACACACACACACACTCACACACACTCTCTGTCTCACACACACTCTCTGTCTCACACACACTCTCTGTCTCACACACACACACACACTCACACACACACACACGGCTTGCTTAGTAATGTGGGATTACATAAGAAGCACTATTGGATTGTGTTGGCACCTTTAGGCCCAGTAATCTCTGTAAATCGTTTAAAATATGCTGCCATTATACACAGGGAAATCTCATCAAAACTGTATTAGGAAGACTCGTGCCCTCTGCTTACAAAGAAACAGGAGAATGTGTGTGTGTGTGTGTGTGTGTGCATTCAGACAGACTCTGATTCCCATCTCAGATTATCTGGGGGTCAGGGCCTTTGATTTCTGTGCTGGTGGATTAGATGCATACGCCAGCATCACGCGCCATATGTATTTTGTGATGCATACGTTCTGTTAACTGTCTGCTGTTTTCATACCCTGAGGATTTGAGTCGGTCTTCATTTCCTGGTTTGTATGGGCAAAAGCTGTGCGGAGGCAAACGATACACAAATATTGTGACAGAAATATAATTCATGTATTAACAGATACAGCACCCGATTATAGCTATCCACAGACCCACACAGAAAAGCTTGTGCAGAATTTAAATGAATTTCTGTGATTCCTTAATAATTGAGCTAATTATGATTGTTTTTCACTGCCAATAAGTGTGTATTAAGATCAGATCTGTTTAACACATGATGGCTGTGATCACTGCACGACATTCTGCAGATGTTTTTATACAGTGGAATCTTTATGGAACTCAATGCAGCTTTTCCGTGTTGTTTCCCAGGAAGTGGTGAGCCTGTCTGAAGGAAGTACTGTGGACCTGAGGAGGCCAGGGGAGGATGAGGAAGAAGATTCTGAGATGGCAGATGATGCCATGGATCCAGAGGAGTGTTTCCCTGAGTGTAAGTTCATAAACAGTATGAGGAGTTACCATGGAGACACCGCTGAAGGGATGGTTAACATCATGCTGTACTTACAATACACTGTGTGTTTCTCTTCAGTTTGTATGCGACGCTGTAGATGTTGTCATATAAACACAACGCAAGGTCTGGGAGAGATCTGGTGGAGGCTGAGGAAGACCTGCTATCAGATTGTGGAGCACAGCTGGTTTGAGACCTTCATCATCTTTATGATCCTTCTCAGTAGTGGAGCTCTGGTGAGGAACCATGTTCACAAAAAGTCCCCCAATGTTACCCTGGTAAAAGCTGGTAATCAGTTAATCCTGAGTAGTTCAGCAGTGCTTAACCCTCTTTTAAAATGACAAGTGTGAACCCTTTTAATACTGTGTTAAAAGTAGCCTAGCAATAGCAGGATAGCTTTAAAAGCACAAGATCCCGCCCTCCCTTTCAGAGCGCTCTCCAAAGCCACGCCCCCTCCAACAAATGAATGCATACGCAGTTTGACAGGCAAGTAGGACATCCAATCATTGCATTCAGACCGAATTAAATGATTGAACAAACATTTTACGGTCCTGCGCCTTCCACAGAAGAAATATTTATTGAAATATATGAGGAGCACCTCTTGCTATCAGGATGTGAGGAGACTTTCCAAACGCACAACAAAACATGTTTCTAGAAAACAAAAATCACCTACCCTGCCTTTAACCTGAGTTAGAAAAGACAATAACCCAGTCTAACGCTTCATTCGTTTGCTTCCAGAGAACTAGAACAAACAGTTTGGGATTTAAATAAAATGACATTTGTAGCCGGTCTGTGTTCTGGTCCGATTCTTATGTTCTAGCATGTTCTTTCTCCTAACAGGCTTTTGAAGACATTTACATAGAGCAGCGGAAGGTGGTGAAGGTGGTGCTGGAATACGCTGACAAGGTCTTCAGCTACATCTTTGTGCTGGAGATGTTTCTGAAGTGGATCGCTTACGGCTTCAAGAAATATTTCACCAATTACTGGTGCTGGCTGGACTTTCTGATCGTGGATGTGAGTGGAGAAATCTTCTCTCTTGCTGAGCGGGAATCAAACCTTCTCCTGCTGAAATCATTTTGAGGCAATTTCATGTAACTGAGGGTGTAAACATGCGTTTATGATGTGAAACTGACACGTCTAATGAGGAGCAAGTATTTTTACACTAGTTCTGAATAAACAACAGTCAGATGAATGAGATTAAAAGATGAATGAGAAGGGGAGGGTAAAGTGTCAATCAGTGAGTGTGTTACTATCTATGGCCAGTTGTATACAGTGTGAGGTCATATCAAAGAATACCTATAAGAATATAAAGATAGAATGTTTTATGGGGACGTTCCATAGACGTAATTGTTCAATGAATCAATGAAGCGCTGGTGATGACTGCTCGCTCATAATACAACAACACTTTTCATGAGAAAGACTTGAATCAGACTCCATGATCAGCACCTTATAAAGTATTTGTTACTGTATGTGTGATCTATTTAGAAACAAGGTTCCCTCTACCAGGATATAATTTTCTAACTTTAAAATGTCACACAACTATGGTGAGCTTTGACATGACCATTGACAAAGTCAGTTTAACTTAAGTTTAACTTACTTTAAGTCATTTTTAAGTGCAAAGTAATATAATTAGTAAAATATTCCAGAAACAACTATGAGCACTATGCAGCACACTGTGCTGGGAAACAAGTGTGTATAGTATAATAAGACATAGTATGACACAGGCAGGTTCACTGAAAAGTTTGTAAGCGTTCTTGATTAAACTGCTTTGAAATAATACATATTGCAAAAAACACTACACACAAACATTTAATTGAGTGAATTAACCCCCTTTTTGAAAGCAGGGATAGTTTTGAATGTTTTTCTACCGTGACACCTACAAGCCCCGCCTCCAAAATGTATCAGCCCCCCATATGAGCTTCTGGCAGGAAGCTCAATTCCCCCTGTAGTTAGTTACCATCTTCAAGTATTATTATTATTATTATTATTATTATGAAGTTAAAAGTGAATCTAGCTCCAAAACCGTGATATGAACTAAAACCTTGAAAAATTGGTTTGTCGCCAGTACCAGTACACACACACACACACACACACACAACCATACAAAAACACATTGAATGCTATCAGTGTGTCTCACCTGGTGTCACCTGCTCATCTCACCCACACAGATCTCCACACACACCTTTAATGATAGGGTAAGTTCATAGGTCAAAGGTCAGAGGTGAGTAACGGCTCGAACCACAGCTGCAGTTTTCCTGTCGTCCACTCAGAGATATAAATGCCACTGTCTCTCTCTCTCTCTCTCTCTCTCTCTCTGTCTCAGAAACAATTTGAACATATTTATTTCACAATTACTTCAGTTTATTCTAATAATTCTAGTTTTTAACATGGTGTCAATGCGGCTACACACCTCCACAGGACCTTGGCTTTTATATCTAAATATACTCATTTTATCACCGAATTATCTGGAGAAGATCAAATACCTTTAGGACTATTATGTCAATTTCACCAGCATTTCTTAGTTAACTAGTTAACTAATTAGTTGATATCTACATCCCGGAAAGACTTAGTAGTGTAAACAGAAGATATTAAACCTGTAACCAGTTTTCAGTTTTTTCCCCCTTTTTTAGCTTTAGTTAATTTGTGTTATTTTCTTTCATTCTTTCAATCAATTTTTCTTCTGTTTTATTGGCAACTGCACACAATTAACCGTTTGAAACATCTTCTTTAGATATGCTGCTAAAACAAGAAAATGCTTCAAAAATTTTCGCTTTTATAAAGAACTCACAATTCTTGGGACTTTTGGATGAGTATTCTCATAATCTTATAACCAGAAACCTGTTTGGACTTTTCTGCAATTGTTTGCAAATTTTATTTGAAACGAAATCTCAATCCCATAAATGTGATTTTTAACAAACTTTGAAATTCTTTATAAAACTTCACTCTATTTTATATATATGCATATCGATTATACATATATATGAGTATGTGGGTATGTACATTGATTGGCATGTACATATATACATACTTGTCCATGTTTTGTTGTCATTTCACTTCATTGAAAACCACGTGTTCCTGCAGTCCCAGCCCTTCAGCAGAAACAAGCCATTCTCCTCGACTTCCTCTCTCTTTAATCTGCATGTAGAATAGAGTGGAAATCTATTAATGAAAACAAACAGTAAGAAAATAATCTCTCAAAATTACTTGATTTACATGTCCCAATAAGTGTCTTAAACGCCTTACGTTTTCTTTTCTCAAGCGTAAACGATAATAGTTTCGTGTTTGAGTTAGTGATTTATAGGACCAGCTGTCATTGTTTAAAGAGTTTGAAATAAACATTCACTTTCCTGTACAGATGGTGTCAGTTTTAGATGATCAATATTAAGTTGGTTTCTCACTCGTGTGTATTAATCTGTGGCAGGTGTCTTTGATTAGCTTGGTGGCTAACTCTCTGGGCTACTCGGACTTCGGCGCCATTAAATCTTTGAGGACCCTCAGAGCTCTGAGGCCCCTGAGGGCCCTCTCTCGATTTGAAGGAATGCGGGTAAGAGGTTTTTTCGGTCACTCCACATCTAAATAAATTTCATAATTTGACAGATGTTTGTATTAATATATAGATACTATATTAATATACGTTGAGATTTGATGATCACTTTATCACTTCATCGGTTGTTCAAAGACAGGTATAGACCATCACAAAATATATGTTACTAAATTAATATAGATTTTATTTCCAACCAGTCTTGCAACAGGTTATGTATATAAGTGGAAGCATCGCATTATGTATATTATTTTGAAAGTTGTAGGAACGTTCTGTTTTTTAAAACGTCGAATTAACGTTATTGCTTGCAAACTAATGTTATTCAAACATTTAGAATTTTAAATTCTAAACTTGAGAACATTTCCTGTTAGCTGGGTATTTCATGTTTACATTAACACAGACTGTCTTGTTAGTGGTAATAATATGATTTTTTATATTTTTTTAACAATATAATATTATGTATAATTTAATGTAATGTAACGTCATCATTTGCTTTGCTCAGGTGGTCGTGAACGCATTAATTGGGGCCATCCCATCCATCATGAACGTTCTGCTGGTCTGTCTGATCTTCTGGCTCATATTTAGCATTATGGGCGTTAACCTTTTCGCTGGTAAATTTGGGAAGTGCGTCAACAGGACGGGTTACATCTACAACGTAACCCTGGTCAACAACAAGTCCGAATGCCAAGCCATGAACGACACCCAGTTCTACTGGACCAAAGTCAAAGTTAACTTTGACAATGTGGGTCTGGGGTACCTCTCACTTTTGCAGGTGGTGAGTATCTGATTTGTTCATGTTTCGTGTGTCTTTAACATTTTAACAGCTGGTTTCCTCCAGCCCTAATTAGCATCTGTAAATAAAGACGACTCTTGGCCAGCATGTCTGTGCTGTAGAATCATCTTTCACATTGACTCATATTGTGGAGGTAGATAACCAACCAGAGTTCCTTAGAAGCCCAGCATCTCCTCGTGTGGCCTTAATCTATCACTTACCTCTAGTTACAGTCTCTCAATCACCACCGGTTCTAGGTTCCGTAACCTTGGTAACAATGTCCGAAAATGGCCTAGTTTAATAGCGTTCATGCTGACTTGATGAGTCACAACGCTTCAGAGGGAATGAAACTTTGGGAGGAAATGTGAAATTCCCGCAGACTAAAACGTTCAGTCATAGGCAGTGGACTCGCCTTGAAGCAGCACGTACTAGAAACGACTTCATTCCAGCTAAAAATGTCACCATTAAAATGATTATATACTGAAAGGTTCTGTTTTTCAGGCCACTTTCAAAGGCTGGATGGAAATCATGTATGCAGCAGTGGATTCGCGTGGGGTAAGCATGTTCTATTCAGGAACCAAAATCAATCATGACTAATGTTCAGATTCCCAAACACACAAGGGTTCCTAGAAGTCTTGTTCTAGACCTTGTCCACAACAATATTTGACACACAATTTCTAGCCAATACAATACTTTGGCATAACTAGAAAAATGAATATTAAAGTAACCAAACACAAGAAATATCTGGTTTATTATTTGTTTTAGCATATTTTATTACATGTTTTGTCTTATTGTAAATAATTGTGAGTCATCCTGAGGCCCCTTGGATTTTTGTTGAGGCCCTCAGATCCCTGGTTGAGAAACACTGTTCTAGGGGACAAACTATTCTACAGCAGAATTAGCCATCACTGAGTCTATGAATCTATGATGTGCTATTAGAAACAGTCAGAGCTAGAAACCTGGAGCATGAAGGTGGTTCTTGAAAACAAGCAGGTCCTTTGCAGAACCAAATGAAATACAAACACTGAAGAAGTCACATTTTAAGAGTGAGCTGTGAGGTTTGTGAGTGCTGAGGTGCTTGTCACCCGTATCAGGTTGAGGAGCAGCCCGTCAAAGAGATAAACCTCTACATGTACCTGTACTTCGTCATCTTCATCATCTTCGGATCCTTCTTCACCTTGAACTTGTTCATCGGCGTCATCATTGACAACTTCAATCAGCAGAAGAGAATGATAGGTGCTGATCTGCAACAAACACATGCGGTTTTCACCTCCATGTCATGTCTTCCGTGACTATAACATCAGCTGCTCTGTCTTAGGTGGTCAAGATATCTTCATGACGGCAGAGCAGAAGAAATATTATAACGCCATGAAGAAACTGGGATCGAAAAAGCCACAGAAGCCGATACCAAGACCACTGGTAATATAATCAATCTGTTATTTGATTGCTTAGTGTTTCTTGTGGGGATCTGCATTTAACATTTAACTCCTTGTGACTCATTTTGCCATCAAACACAAAACAGTCAACATGGAGGCCCGTGATACACCCGTGTTAGGTGTGAAGTCTACTTTGATACTGGTCTTAAAGCTAGTCTGTAACTTTTGCCTGACAAACTGACAACTGACATTTGCTAAGACATTGGACTCAAACTATAAATCACGCGCTTACTGCTACTTTCTCGAAAAGCGTTTTTGTATATTTTTAACCAAGAAAGTTATGGATTACAGCTTTAAATACATAGAATATATATATAATAATACAAAAAACTGAAAAAATTAAAAGCAGTTTTTCCTCTAATAATTTGAATATGTGTTACATGAGGGAGACTCATCTGAAATGTTGTGTTGACCTAAAGAGATATTAAAATCAAAAGGCTTACAGCAATATAAAATCATATCAATGATAAACATCATTGATAAACAACTGTGCTAACTTACCATTATTTGTGTCTAGAACATTCTGCAAGGTTTCTTCTTTGACTTGGTGTCCAAGCAAGCCTTTGACATCACAATCATGATGTTGATTATTCTCAACATGATAACCATGATGGTGGAGACAGATGAGCAGTCTGGCCGCATGGAGTCCATCCTCAACAACGTCAACCTGGCCTTCATCGTCATCTTCACCACCGAATGCCTCATCAAGCTCTTCGCCCTGCGCTGCTACTTCTTTACCATCAGCTGGAACATTTTCGACTTCGTTGTCGTCATCCTTTCCATCGTTGGTGAGACCACATGACCGTGTGACAAACTGAAGATAATTATTAGATAACAATGAGTCATCCTTGTTCAGCTTTGTTTTTGTTCATACCTGATTTTGTTCAATTCACAATTAGGATTAATCATCCACAGTGATATTTAAAGGCACCACCACGCAAAATATTCAAAAATATTCTTACACCTTGGCATTACTAGAAAGATGTGTATTCATGATTAAAATAACCAAACACTAAAAAACATATTGATTTTTAGTTGTTTTAATGCTCGTTTTGTCATATTTTAAATCAATTGAATATCTCGAGGTGCCCTTGAAAGTTTTGTAAGGCCCCCTAGTCGGCCCCGGTCCCCTAGCTGAGAAACACTGTCCAAAAAAAACACATTAAATACTACACAGAACATTTTCACAACTGAATATCAACGCAACGGCAACCAGCCAATAAACTCTCGGTGATCACTTACAATTTAATCATTAAACGTAAACGTTTATTATAATTTCATCAGGCTTTATATTTTCATTTCTTTTCATTGATAAGCAAGCAGTTTTTGTTTTATTGTACAATATAAAATTTTAAATTTCATTTATACATCTTTAAATTACTCAATAGCAATAGAATCAATAAAGAGAGTCCTCGTTTGTAGCGTCCGTTCTCAGTCATTGTCTAAAAGTCAAAGTGTTTCAGTAAAACTCAGTAGCTGATTTCCAGGTTGCTGGACAAGAACTGCTGAATGAATGACACTGATACGTCACCATCACTTTTAATGGATGTACTGATATCTGATCTTTGCTCTGTGTGTCCTGACAGGAATCGTGCTGGCTGACATCATCGAAAAATACTTTGTGTCTCCGACTCTGTTTCGCGTGATCAGGCTGGCAAGAATAGGGCGAGTTCTTCGACTGATACGAGCGGCCAAAGGAATACGAACGTTACTTTTTGCCTTAATGATGTCACTGCCGGCATTGTTCAACATCGGCCTCCTCCTCTTTCTGGTCATGTTCATTTATGCCATTTTTGGCATGGCAAATTTTGCCTACGTGAAAAAGCAAGGCGGGATCGATGACATGTTTAACTTTGAAACCTTCGGGAACAGCATGATCTGTCTTTTCCAGATCACCACTTCAGCGGGTTGGGACAACCTGCTGGACCCCATACTGAACAATTCTCCAGAAGAATGCAACGCACACTACGTCAACACTGGTACCAATACTAAGGGCAACTGCGGCAACCCCTCAGTAGGGATCACTTTCTTTGTTAGCTACATCATTATATCTTTCTTAATCGTGGTCAACATGTACATCGCCATTATTCTGGAGAACTTCAGCGTGGCCACGGAGGAGAGCACAGAACCTCTGAGCGAAGATGACTTTGAGATGTTCTACGAGGTTTGGGAGAAGTTCGACGTTGAGGCGACGCACTTTATCGAGTACTCCAAACTTTCCAGTTTTGCAGACAGCCTTTCAGAACCGCTGCGGATCGCCAAACCCAACAAAATCAAGCTGATCCACATGGACCTACCCATGGTGAGTGGAGACCGGATCCACTGCCTGGACATCCTGTTCGCCTTCACCAAGCGCGTTCTGGGGGAGACTGGAGAAATGGATGCTCTAAAGCAGCAGATGGAGGAGAAGTTCATGATGGCGAACCCCTCCAAGATATCCTACGAGCCCATCACGACTACACTCAGGCGCAAGCAGGAGGAAATATCAGCTGCCATGATCCAGCGCGCCTACAGGGGGCACCTGCTTAGACGTCAGATGAAACGGGCTTCTTACCTGTACAGGCAGATACATCAGGACACACCTGTTGACAGGGGCGGAGCTCCAGAGCAGGAGGGGCTCATAACCTCTATGATAAAGCAACACTACAGTCACGGGAAGGACAAACCTCTGCGGCCTCCGTACTTTTCCACCTCTCCACCCTCCTATGAGGCCGTTATCAGAGCTCCTGGTGACAGATTTCAGGGGTTAATAGCTGCCTGTACTGATTCTGCATCCTGTGAGCTTCACACGTCTGAAGAGAAGTATGAGGAGACCTTTCTCTAGAACTCTTTCTCCAGCACTTGTGTAGGATGGGTCATTTTTTTAGTAGACGTTCACCGTATGGATTTTTAACTACATGCGCAAACAAAAAATCATCTAATCAGGAAGACTTCTACGACGAAGGTGACAAACGTCACGTTTTTTATCAACATTAAGACACTGGACGAACAGATGCTGTTATAAATCTACTGTATCAAGGTACACAAAATATACACCAATATATCAACGTGAGGATGTGAACGTTTGAGGTATTTCAGCTGAGGCGACGGCCTCAGATATGTTGCACATATCATAGTAATAAATAACTGTAATAACTGGGGGGCGGTTGTGGCCTACTGGTTAGTCAGTTAAGCTAGTAATCAGAAGGTTGCGGGTTCTATTCCAGCACTGGGGGGG
>JAZGTJ010013189.1:0-15229 GCA_036877575.1 Botia almorhae
GGATGGTTAAGGTTAGAGTAAGGGGCTAGAGATTGTATTGTGTCAATGAATGTCCTCACAAAGATAGCTGTACAAACATGTGTGTGTGTGTGTGTGTGTGTGTTTGTGTGTGTGTGTGTTTGTGTGTGTGTGTGTTTGTGTGTGTGTGTGTTTGTGTGTGTGTGTGTTTGTGTGTGTGTGGTGCATATTAACAATCAAAAGCTTTTTGTCTGGAAGTTAACAAAAGTTCAGTTTGAGATGCTTTCAATGTCATTGGAAAATCCATGAAATGCAAGGCAATACACCTGTGAAAAAACAAAGATTCCAGCCCAGCTTCACGAGTTTCATGCAGGATGGATGGGATTGTTTGCGAGTTGACAGAGATGATGAATATTCACTAAAGAGCTCTGATTGTGTACCGATGCCTCAATAGTGCCAACACCAATTACAGTCCGTCGCATTCCCTGCCAGAGCTGCTTAAAGTCAGAATGCTGATCAGATGAGCATGTCAGCGTCAATCCAGATCAGATGCACACAAGGCAGGAAGCCAGATAAAACATCCACCCCTCTACACCCCACACAGGGATTGATTTACTTTAGCTAATTGGGGCAAAGTCAAAAAGGGGAAAGTTTAGTCATTTTGGGCCCAATGCGATGAAATGTGGATGATTTGTGTTATATATTCGAGATTTTTGATATACAATTGTGTTGTAATGAACAATAATTGCTAGTTTTATTATAATGTGAACGCTCTTCGAGAAACCATAATAGCGATGTGTGCCTTGTTGGGATCTTTTGACATGGGCCATTAAGCTAACCTAACAATGCCCTATAGCAAGCAACCAAAACATTTTAGTAACACCTTTTGTACTGGGCCAGGTATTAATGGGCATGAATCTCTTTTCATAACATTTAAAAATCTATGTTTGTATTGGATTGTTTGTTACACTCCTAATGGGGCTCATAACTGTAATGTTCTTGTTTATTTTCAGATTTGAATATGCCCCTATTAAAAACAAAATCTGTACCTTTTCCACATATTTTGTGTCATTTCCATTGTTCATATGGCAAAACAACACACTTGTTTATTTGTATATGTTTTTAAAATCACTAAGTGCTCTGGAGTACTTTTCAGCCATTTTCAGCGAATAAAGGCTGCTGACTAGCAGTAATATGTAAAGATTTTAAACAGACAAATATCTTGCTGTTTGTACTTTAGTTGTGAATAATTATCCTGTCAGTATAAGCATTGTGACCACTTCTTTGGTTTCAGGGTGAATAAAGTTTTATTTGTTTTTCAGCAATGTCTAAAGCAGCAGTTAAGATCTCGGTGGACTTGTTGAGTAATCCACTGTGTGAGCAGGATCAGGCCTTCTTGGACTCGATGACTGCTCTGGATACAGCCATGAAGAGAATGGATGCTTTTAATCAGGAGAAGGTAAGGGACTAGAATTGTCACAGTACTAACAACAGTGAAATTTCACTGCACAAGCAGTAATATGCCTTTAAACAATTAAAAACTTAGATTTTGTATAATTTGTGTTTACATTTACATTTATTAATTTAGCAGATGCATCTATCCGAAGCGACTTACAAAGGATGAGAGCATTAAACATTTTGTCTTAAGAACCAACAAGCTTATTAGTTTATTAATTAGAAACAGTAGAATGTTATGTTAATATATGTGCAGAATGTAATAGAATAAAATGTTAATAGTTATGTTAATGTTAATAGGTTTTTTCCAAGTAATTTTTTAAGCAAACCGTAATAATAATGAAATATATTAGGCGTTTGAGTGATCTTCTCTTTAGCTTATAATATTTAAATATATTTAATAATTTTAACAACCTGATAGACAAAGACAGACAGGTCTAAGGCAACATTTATGCTGCAAGAGCTAATGTACAAATCTAATATTTAGACACCTAGTTTTACATTTTTTTACATTCACTTAAAACTGTGTTCATGATAACATCACACAAAGACGGGCATCTTGCCCAAGAATTATGCTTGATTAATCAAGCATGTAGCCCCATCACGGTAAGACACAAACGTTCTTCATAGAACACACATGCATGTCAGTCAAAGAGTGGTTCCATATCTAGTTCCACATTGAACTCTGTTCTAGTGTATTTTTAGTATCGACTTAAAACACGTTAAGTTATTTTCTTACTGTGATTTTTGCATTAATCAAAATGGAATAATATTGAATTAAACTGATTTTGCGGTTTAAATATACCATGCTCCACCCCCACTATGACCAGAAGTATTTGGGCTTTTTAAAGCTGCCTCTTATTAGGCAGTGAAACTCATTTGCATAATTAGCATGTAATGTTTTGAGCATATATAGCTGCCACTAGAGCTGGTTTTCTCATTTCTATGCCCACACAGAATCTGCACACTGTTTTCTGTGCTGACTGTGAGGGCAAATCAGTGAAATGGACTTAAATAGGGCAAAATGTGGGAAACTTAACTAAGACTACTAGAGTGTTTTTGGTAGATCAATTTAGCCAAAGTATATAATAAAAGAACATGTAAGGCTTGGCCAATATGTAAACTTTGTGAATGATGGTCATTACAACTCTGTGCAGGAGTAACACATCCCAAACAGGCAAAAACAACTACATGTCTAAAAACTCTTTCAGTTAAATCAAACCACCATCAGGCATCAGTGTCCACAGCACACTTGGAACCCAAAATTGTTTCTGAATTAATGGAATGTGCATTTTACTTTTTTTATAACAAGATTTCATGATTTGTATTCAAGTAATAACCGTAGTGCTTCAGAGGTGTCTGCTATTTTATAAGATTCCCTTGTTTTCTCAAAGCCTTTGTTGGACTTGTATATGGTTTGTAAGCAACTAGTCATTTAGGAGACATTTTTATCCAGAGTTCCTTGCGGTAGACTTTACAAACAATTGCAGGCTTTGAGCCTACAAAACTCAGTGCTCATATGGCTAATATGTGTTTATACGTCTCCATTTGCCCCATTCCCTTGTACTTTTTTCCTTATTTATTAAATATTTGTTATCCATTTTTGTCGTTATCTGTTGTTATAATGTGAACGTATTGTTTTTGATTAAAATAATGGCTAAAGGTATTTCTCATATTAGCAATGAGTTTTGAGAGGTTCTTAGTGTGTCTGTCTCTCAACTCTCTGGCATTATTTTTCTTAAGTTCTCCCATCTGTTTTTAAAGTATATTCTGCAAAACAGCTGTAAATTGTGTCAATTAAGCAAATGCATATTACGGCTGCATGATTATAATTGTCAAAAAAATATGATTGTGATTCCCTGTTGAAAAGAAATACATTTTAATAAAATGAAACGCAGAAAGTGAACAATGTAGTGCTCCCATCCATCTATAATCAATGACAACATCAAATGGTTTGATGTATGAGCCCTGCAGTTCAGCGCGAGCTTACGGCCTGTTTGTGTGGATTTGACTACTTCAAACTCGCTACTTAAGCTGGTTGTACTGACCCATAGTCTTACAGGCTAATTTTAAATGCCTTAGATTCATCACTGCATTCGTTGCACTCAACAGACACGTCTGGTATTTGATCACAAAGGATTGGTTGCAAAACCTCAAAAAAAAGCTACATTTATTTGACTAATTGTGCAGTCCAAATGCTTGTGTTTTGTAACCTTTTTGACTTTATCATGAATGACTAAATTAAGTAAGCAAAGTGAAGACTATACAATAGGACTGGGTATTGCAACCAGTCTAGTGATTTGATTCCTGTTTATATAGTTTCAGTTTTATTTAATTACAATTCGATTCAATATCATTTAGTTATCATTATTTTATAAAAATGTTAGTTTTGCAGACATGTAACCCATATTTACAGATAAATGCTCATAACTGAAACCCTTTAGCTTAGCTGTATTACTGAAATACACATTTACGCATTTGGCAGACGCTTTTATCCAAAGCGACTTACAGTACATTCAACTTATACCTTTTGTCAGTATGTGTCCTGAGAATCAAACCCACAACCTTTGCGCTGCCAACGCAATGCTCTACCAACTGAGATACTGGAACACTAATATTCACATTTACATTAACAGTAGGCCTACACAGGACAAGAGGTGAAGTAAAGATAATATTCACATCCTCTTAAGCACGCACATTAAGAATTGACTTGGGAATTTGCCAAGTCAATATTGTTTTGTTAAATTAAAGAGTAATTATGATTGGCGAATCAGTATTTTGTTTAACCCAACACTACTATATAAAGCAACATTGTGTAACTTCAGTTCTGTTCCCTACCTCTCAAAAATGAACCATATACCAATTTCAGTTTTGCCATGCAACACCTAACCCATGTTTATTTTCCACTTTTGGCCGTGAAAACTAGTTGTGTTTCTGACTTTGGCAGAAGTATGCTCTATCTTCCCTCCAGCAGATTCTGTATCTGCTGAAGTTTTTCTCACAGCAGACCCCACGCCCTTCCACACTCGCGCGCACATGCATCTTCAAATGAGTCCCATCTCTGCGTTATTGTCTTCCCAATTTCCTGCTGCTGGTGGTACTGATTGTTGTCTTTTTCCTTTCCTTCTTTTAACTGTGGTTAGAAGCCCTTAAGCGAACCACACAGCATTGACTTTGTGCCAAAAAAGTAGCATTTGAGAGTAGCAGTCTAGCTGTTTAGTACAATATGGATAAAGGCTCTTTCCCATGACTCGCACCGATGTTTACCAATGCATTAAACTGTTGTACTAGACATAAAGGTTTGTATTGTATCTATGCATCCTAACATCTCAACAAGCAACACATAGCTTGAACAATGCTCAGTTCAGACTGTTTCAGCTTGGACCTTATGTGCTGTTGACCTGCTGTTGACCCTCGGTGCACAGCCAATGATTACCAAATAAAACAATGTTTCATTATATGGGAGGCGCTAATACAAAGCTTGATCATAACAAAGACATATAACGACATTCAAAGATAATTAGTATTCTGTTTGAAATCTTTGCCGAATTGTTAAGTTCAAATATTTATTTACAAATGTTTATTTTTACGTTCAAAATTTTTACTTCGAAATTGTCCTTTTGTGATGCTGTCTACAACGCTTGGCATGTGATTGTCAAAGTGGAGCGTGACTTTTTTTAGAGATATGTTAAGTCCTGAAATAAGTCACGTGAATTGGATGCTTCAAGAGGCAACAAGCATCTTGGCTGAGAGTAATTTTCGATTACGTGAGATTTTTCTGACTCCTCTGCAGTCACATTTGCGTCCTTTTGCTGTAGCTTGTGGACTGATAATAGGATGTACTTTTAGGACATCTCGTATTGCCTGTTGTTAGCCAAAGTCAAAAAGTTGACATTCTCACATTCTCAGTTTTTAAGAATTATTAAAAACATTGTACTGAAAAGACATTGCATTTGTAAAACAAAATATGAATTTAAGGGACTGCATGTTTGATTGTGTTTTTACTACATGATCCCCATTTAAATAATGCAAATGGTTCTTTTGGTAGTTGTGAGAGGCTTTAATTTTACTACAGATTTTCTTATTCTGGTTTGTCTTGAATGATGCTGTCAGCTGATATTTGAAGCCATCAGTAGTTTTTCAGTCAAACTTGTCACAGATATTCACTCATGCACAAACCTGCCAGGGCATAATATACCACAAGTGCCTCTAGTAATACAGTCCACAGATCGGCAGATCTCAGAAATAGCAGATTGAAGCCTGATGCAAATATCCTTGCACTCCGCTGACCCCTCTGTCAGTTTAACCAAAGCCAAATGCTTTCTACAGCTCTCTCCTCTTCGCCTGAGCACTGTTTTCTCATACTGTACTGTATGGGTACTTGGCAGGCGAACGCCGCAATATCCGTGGGCGACGAGAGATGTTAGCACAGCTGATTTTTCAGCTCTGCATTTTGCAGTGTGCTGGTGTGAATTACCACCCTTGGATGCTTGAATGGTTAATGAGACTTCTGTGAATCAGACACCAAACATGCAACAAACTCCCCCTGTTCTTCAAAATTGAGAGGTTTTGCCACGGTAACCAACCAGATCATACTCGTGTTAGCTAAAGATATCTAAACAGTCATCTTCCGCTGTCTATTTTAAGGAAAAGACAGATTGCCCAAAGGGGTTTACAGAAAGGCAAAATGCTATGGTAATAACATATTTAATTCTAGATCTGCACTGTGTATTTTAAAGTTGTGTTTAAACAGTTATAAGACATGTAAAGCTTTTAATGGTTATAACTAGAGGCAATAATGGTGGTGAGGAATATTGATTTTTTAGGGTTTCTATGCATTTTATGTATTTTTAGGTGCTATGTATTGTGTGTGTGTGTGTGTGTGTGTGTGTGGATGATCTCTGGCCCCTGATTCACACACTAGAGCTGTAGTGTCTGCCTCAGGCTGTGCTCTCATCATGTGGAATATGCTTTCCTTTCACTTCATTCACACCATCTACAGTATCTCTATACATTACTGTATAGCTTAACTCTTTCTGTCTTGTTTAACTATCAACAATAAACTCTTCTATTTTAGCTAAAAAAGAAATAGACATACATGTATTGTTTTATTTATATTGCTACTTTACATAATGCGACTTTTTTAATACTTTTATCCCATGTTTCATTATATTTACTTTAAGGTTTAATACTAGGGCCATTTTCATAAGGACAAGGTTCATTTTGGGCTTTTTGACTAAAGGCAGTATCGAGATATGGAACAGATCACATCCATGATTTGAATCCACACCTCACAAACAGCTCCAACTCAACATGTCAATATATGTGCTAAACCACATTACTTATGTTCTCTGCATGATCATATATGGGACCGTTTCCATAAAGATTTTATTTTTTTAAGATCATTGATGGAATGATCAAATCTGACCTGGCACTATGAAGTATATAATATTACAGACTTATTGAATTAAGTTAATTTCTACAAAAAAAAAAATTGGTTATTGGCCACCCTGCTCTGTATTGGCAATAGCCTTTGAACACCTATATGGGTTCATAGTTACTTATGGTCCCAAATACATGTGAGGTAGTGGAAGTTAAACCATGAGTTATACATATTGTCAGTACACAGTTACCATCTTCGGTCTCAAGCTGCATGCAATAATTATCGTCTTCGCGAGCATGCTAACAGTAAACGATGCAGTTCAGATGTAGCCTATTTCAACCACTTCATTGGTCAACAACTTCCTAAATATAGGATGTTCTGATATCTGCGTTGACAGCCATGCTAGCTAGCTGCCACTTTTTTGTTCTTACTACTATTTTTGACTTGTTTGATTAAGGATATATTTTGAAAGACGGCTGTTTTTCTCTCTGTGACTGACTTTGTTCTCAATAGCAAGTGAGTTGTTGATTAGCTCCATAAGTTACAATCCTCTGATGGGCCTGACAGCTTTCCTCTTATCACATTCTGGTTTTAAAATTCTGTTTGCTCGTTACTTGCATTGGTTGCCAGGTTAAGTTAGTATTCTGTCAGCCAACCACATCCTATTGACATCTCAGATCTGCAATGTAAATGATGTTTTGCAAGTTTATGATTTTAATTGTGTGGCAACTTTAAGACTTTGTTGGTTTGGGGCTCGAGGCAGTAATGCGACGTTCATTTACACCCATTTAACTCAAACACCCCCCTTGCCTCCTCTCCTTCACCCCCTCCTCTTCTTCTTTTCAGCTCTGACACCAAACAGAAGAACGAAGGGAATATAAACTGTTATTGTTAAAAATGTTTGTTTGCAAAGAACTTTCATCTTGTACAGCAGCCCACCCTTTTCAGCTATTTCAACCCCAGCTGGGGCTGTTCTTTCATGTGCCGTCCCTCGATGATTCCAACCTTTTTTATTCAGTGCTCAATTAATATTCACGTCTTTCTTGCTTTCCTCAGGCCAGGAGCACAATAAAGAAAAAACGTCACAAACTTTTTCTCCATACTTCTTATTTGAACGCAGAATGCTCTTCGTTTTGAAAGGGAGGGGTGACAGCTGTTGATGTTGTTAATGTGGGGGTTATGTTGTATCCTGTTGCTAATTAGCTTCACCCAGAAGTTTTTTGGTTATTTATTTATTTTTATTGTTTTGTTGTGTTAAACTTAATGATCCATATAACTTTTTTGATAGTTGTCATTATGATGGTGATTTGTTTTTTATCTGCTTCTGAATTTTTTTCTCTCCTCCTTTATAGGTCAGCCAGATTCAGAAGACTGTGATCGACCCTTTGAAAAAGTAAGTATAGAAAACCTGTTTTTTGTGTTTTTTTTTTTTTTACTTTTTTGGCCATCCTGAACATTGTAGTCTTTAGCTCTGTTTCACAAACTCGTAAGCTGATTATATAGACAGCATTGTTTATGTGCACACTACATGTGAATTTGTTTGCTTTTGCCAAATTTTAAGAAAATGCAATTCCAGAATGCATTACGACATATAGGAAATTGATAGTAGTATGTCATAGTTACAATAAAATGGCATAAATAGAAAATGAAAAGAAATCTATTGAAATAAAGAGCATACACAAATATTGAGTGAAATAGTAAAAGTTTATAAAATATTTTATGCTTATGAATATTGAATTATTACTTTACTTTCAACAAAATGAACACTTTTCAGTTGTTGAATGTTCTTTTGTGTAAGGAGATTTACTTATGTGGTGTGCAGTTTCTGTGTAATCAATGCCTAAGAAGGTGCTTGCCTGTGTAGACAGCAAGGCAGCATACTAGGTTTTGACACAGAGCTACTATATCAATTACATTTACATTTTTTTATCATTTGATTGAATATAAAACATGTTTCCACTGGACATCTGTTCATTTGACCCAGAATGGAATTGATTATTCAGTCTGAATCATTGTTGCACTGATATTGTTATGTGTTGGCCAATTCATGTATTTAGTTATAAATGCTGGCTGGAATTATGGTATTGTCTTTAAACACCTGGAATCCATCTGAATGTTCAGCAGAAAAAAGCTGCGCTATTTCAGTTTGACAGAATGAACTGATATATTTGTTGCATAAAATTGCTACCAGTCTGCTACAATTAATTAATTCAGAAAATGTGTGTTAACAACTCTCATTTAGTCCAGCCAGACTTCCTTTCAGCTGCATGCATTAAAATCAGTGAGCGTTTATATGGGAAATGATCTGACGGCTGCAGGTCTGTCCTGAATGAATGAGTGCGTCTGGAGGAAAGTTTATTTGGCTGTCCGCCCCTCCACTCCTCTCTCGCCCCCATGAGTGCTATTCCATGCCTCTGTCCCCTCGTGGGTGGAGCCGGAACAGGAAGCAGACCTTAAAGAGCGACTAGGAAGAGGAGTGGGTGCAGAGACACTCCTTACAGACGCCTCTGTGCGAGTTGTGTGTGTGTGTGTGTTTAATGGTTCTTAGAGTGGCGCTTTTACTGCAAAAACCTTTTCCCTAAAGGATTTGCTGACCTGTTGTCACATATAAGAAACAATAATATTTGTGAGTATGGGTAGAGTATGCTTTACCAGAGGTTAAAGAGGTTTAAAGAGGTTATGGTCACACACAAAGAGGTGCGTGTGAGAGAGATTGAGACGGAGGACAACAGAAAGTTTGGTGTGGTGTGTTGTAAAGTACATGCGGTGGCAGGATGGAATGGTTCTCATTTCCGCTGGCTGGTGGGTGTGTGGCGGACGTGTGTGTAGGCTCTTACTGTGGCCTGAGGCCCAGAAACTTACACACTCACACATACACTCTGAGCACAGGAGAGACATTAAACAGCAGAGCAAATCCTAAACAACACACAAACTTGTGGTTGACCGTTTCTCTTCCGCAACCTAACCAATATGTTTGCTTGATGTAACAGTACTAATTCAGACATAGGTTGCAAGGATGAATCTAAAGCACAATGTCCAGGTTTCACCACAAATAAAAAATGATTTTATTCTAAAATTACTTTTGAAAAAAATATAAGGAAGCATTTCCCTTTTATTTAATTTTTTTCATAATTAAGCACATTTAAAGATTGAAATGCTTTGTTCTTTGTCCATGTTCATTAGGCCTCGAACAAGATATTATATATAAATATAATAAATATAAATATAAAATAAATATTATAATATATTTGTAAGTAGAATTGAACATTATAGTATTTGTTATACTGATTTTATGCTGATGTTATTAACAAATCAATTTGTTTGTATGTAGTGGTTCTAATTATTGTACTACGATTTTAGTTTAGTTTCTTTGCATTGCCATATAGGGATTTTGTAAAAAAAAAATCCAAATGGTTTTGACTCAAAATGTAATTAATTTTTTTCTTTTCATTTTGGGGTGAAATATGACCCAGGAATTACTTTGAGATTCACAAATACACAAATGCTGGAATTTTTATGCTTTGCTTTAAACAAAGTTCTTTTAGCCATCACTGAGTTCTGCCTTTAGCGAAAGCCTTAAAGCACACTCTCTTTGTTTTCTAAACTAAAATGCAATTATTCAGAAATAAGCAAAGATGCTATGAAAGACAAGATTCCATTAGTGCATGAATGAATAGCTCAGCATTTCTCGGTTCTTTCTCGTTGTACTCCCAGTGTTCATAAGATGAAAGTATTTATAATGTGATCTGTCTGAAAGGCTGTTGAAACTTTAATGGCTTCAGACATCTGTCGGATCCCTTAATGTGATAACTCATTTCTAAACCAGGTGATTGCGTACCTCTTGCTTTCAGTGTGTTTTGTCTGCGCAAACAAAAGTCAGCAACAGTTTTGAATTGAGTGAGAAGCACTCCATTATATCTGCTGGGCGATATGCGTTAGGGGGAGGTTGTTTTGACTTGGTTGATTGAAGTCTTTGTTGGCCAAAATAAGATGATTTTTTTTTATATGGGTTATGGTGAGAAGCTATTACTATTCCTTTTACTAAAAGTTAGGAATTTAAACAATTATATTTTGGCACTTATCCCACACCGTTTGTCCTACAGACATGAACGATACATCAAATTGTGTGGCTTGTTGTGAAGATGTACTATTGCATTCTGTATGATTGCGCTCGTGATTTTTATTTAGGAAGCTCTCTTTGGACACACTGAAGCTCAAGTCACCATTGGCTTTTGTTGAAATGACAATTAGGTCTGAAAGGCATGAGGATGTGAGAATGCTGTGTACATCTGGTTTTATTCTCTTTTAATTGGACAAGCGTTTGCACAGCACATTGCATCAAACAAACATTTACAGTATTTACAGAATTTTCATAAATAACAACAACAGCGTGTCGATTCTTTCGACATGGCAATGCTGAAAATTTGTGTGCACGTGTGCAGGAAAGCGACAGAGGGGGCTCTTAGCCAAGTTACACAAAGCAGACTAAGTAAGTAACAAAATTATACCTGTGCTATACTTATTCTTTGCCTCTAACTCAGTCACAGGCAAGTAAAATCTGACTACTTAAAGACCTTTTTTTTCACTTAGCATGAAATTTGGTTGCATATGAGAGTGATTTATGTGCATTGTAGGCCAACATTCACTCAAAGAAATGGCATAGTCATGCCCTAGCAACTGCCCAGAACACCCCAGTAACCGCACAAAATGGAACACCTTAGTAATCACACAGCAATGCCCAGAACACACTGGTATAATGGCAGTAGGTTTTGCATGGGCAAGCACCAGTTGCATTCTTTCCAAAGTGTAAATATAGTTAATTGTAGTTAATATTAAATATAATGTTAAATGCAGAGAGATGTAGAGAGATGCCATATAATGTGTTTAGAGTGTCTTGTATAAAAATAGATACAGGGCTGAGTCAAAGATGCAGACCAGTTATAATAATGGAGATCTCAGGCATGATGCAGCACAAAGCATGCAGAGTACACCCTTCAGTAGAGTGAACTGGTTAAACTCCCAAGCACAAGTGCTGTCACGCTGTCCTGCTAACAGAAGCACGGGGTAGCTGCATCGGTCAAATTGTCCAGACTCTGGTTTGGCTCGCGTATCAGCGTGTGCGACTGTGACCTTGTCCAACTTTTATTTCTGTCATTCTGTCAAGCAGCCACCACACCCGCAGCCAGACTAGACGAGTGTTAAATTATACGGCCGTCCAGTGAGGTGGAGTGCGAGTGTATGCAGCCATGCAGACATTCAGTTAAACCTCCAGAAAGCCTTTGACAACAGAGCATTGGAGTGTGTGTTTGGGTTGTGCCGAGTCAGGCGGGCCATTCTCTCGTCAAACTGACCGATTCCTCTTTAACTCGGCAAGTGTTTTAGATCCCGTCTTTCCAGGAACAACACCCATAAACTCTTCTTTTAGATCGGTTGGAGACTGACATGCTTTAAATCTGTTCTCTGTGGAGTAAAATGTAGAAATAAATATATTTAAAGAAATGTTTCACCCAAAAATGAAAATTCTCCCATTGTTTACTCTCATTGTTACTTAGTAAAACATCTAACAGCATTTTCAATGCATTTAAGTTTTAAAGACTGACTTTGATTTAACATTTTTGCTTCAGTGACGGTGTGCAGTCGTGTTGGCATGGAGCGAGCTTGAAGTTTTGCACAGCTTGATGCTTCATGTTATCTCAGCATGATTTGAGAATCTTCCAACGAACATCTTGTGTGCTTCAATGGAAACCAGAAAATGTGACCTTTTGTTAAAGGCCAATGTCACAAATTTGTTTATATTTAATTTGTGACCTAGAAATAGTGCAGAATCTTAAATATTCCTTTATTAAATGATAACTTTAAGCCCTTTAATTGTTTTAAAGTTTTGCAAAATCTTAAAAATTGTGTGTATTTTTTTGTTATAAAAAGACTTGGTCATCTTAGACTTAAGCACCTCCCTGTACATTTTTCTAGTTAAATATATAAAAGTATTTATTGGTATATATTGCACTTTTTTGTGAGCGGATAGCTTGCCATAATTTAAACATTGTGAAGACTGTGAAAAAAAGCCTTTTTTATTTATATAGAAAGCAAATAGGATAAGTTTTGGTTTCATTTTTTTTTAGGCTTTTTAAGTGTGACTGAAGGAGCAGGTGTTGTAATGTTGTATATCTCCAGCTGACAGTTGCTTTATGTTTTTATTGCCAAATCAAAACTTTAACAGAATTTGACGTTACACATTTTTGTTGTGTTTTGTTGTCGTCTCCACCTTTGGGTAGGTGTTTACAGCTTTTTAATATGGCCCTAGTCATAAAGTGTTACATTATGTCATGCTTGGAGTCAATATAATGTTATAGTATTATGTGTTATACAATCCATTTGTCACACATTTGTGCCAAGGAGAAGAGAGATATGAGAGTCATTGAAGCAAGGTGGTGTTTTATAAATACAGGGAGAGCGTGGGTTGTGGGGTTGGGTCCTATGACGTTGCCACAGCGATATTGGGCCGCTCCCTGCTCTACTTCCTGTGGGAAACAATTTAGGGCTTGTCTTTACAGAGCTCTGCATGGTTAAACCAGGGCCTTTCCCCCCTCTCTTTCTTTCTGCATTTTCTTTCTTAAAAGCTGTTCTTTACTTTAAGTCTGTGTAGCTCACCACTTTCTCCATTGTCTATGAAAGACTGTAAACCCTTAGTTACTGTGACTAATGTTGTCTTTGAGGTTTATTGATCACATCTTTCCAGGGTTAGAACTTTTAACCTTTTGGTCACCAGCCCAGTTGTTATACCACTAGTCAACACCCTTGTTTGGTAGCTTAATCAGTTTAAATACTTGTTATTCGTTTAGCATATGAATAATATGTTTTAATATGCATAAAGTCAGAACTGGCCCTGTGTGATTTCTTAATACATTGTCTTGATGTTATTTTGTATGATTCAACAGTAAAAAATAACATTCTAAACAAACAAAATTATTTTTATAACCATTGAATTTAATCTATATGGGTAAAAATGGGTCCTACCGACTATTGTCTTACTCAGAAATACGTTATAGTAGCTCTTTGTTGTTCTGAGCATTAATTTTTTACTGTTTACTGTTGGTAAAAACAGCATTTTTATGTTTAATTTTACATATACAATTGTTTACATTATGGAATATTTTATGATACTGTTATTTGTCAGCTTCAAACTGCATCACCTTCAGACACATGAGATGTGTTGTTTTCATAATTACTGTCTTGACGCATGTGACCAATCATTTAATTATTGGTTTATTTAAGCTTGGTAATTAACACCCTCAATGAAAGTTACCAATTCATGTAGCAATGTTGGCCATTTTAGTTTAACCGGAGGCCACTTTACTCATCGCGTCTTCTCCCACTTAATGTCAGTACCATTTTCCATGCATCGCATCCACTGCTGAAAAACCTATCGCAGATGCACCTGGGATTCTCCACCTAAATCCCCAAAATACTGCTCATAAGAACATACATATACTCCTTGACCCTATAGCTGACCTCCTACTCTGAACGTTGCAGCTTTTCACAGTAAACAGCCTCTTTCTTCCAGTAGTCACAAAGAAGAAAACTGTGTTTTGTATTGGAGCCGTGTCTTGTGTGTTTATTGTGTGTCTTAATGCTCCCAGGCAATGCAAAGTCAAAACGCAGTCAGGCCTCGAACCAAAACCGCTGACTCTGTTGCTAAGTTACAGTTTAGAGTTCTCCTATTTATAGTTTCCTGAGACCAGGCTTCTCATCCAGAGATTACATTTTCATTTGGAATAGAAACAATAAAAAATCTAAGCAAAATGCCTCCTTGCCATTTCTGTGTCTGCAATTAAGTGATCCCAATAAAATGGGCTAGTGCTACGTGAACCTCTTCGTGACATTAATAAACATTTATGCAATGTTGTGGAAAACAACACTGGTTTCTTATAGACAAATGCTTGGTTTCCTGTTTTTAACAGTTTATGATTGATTTGTGTGTCCTCAAGTAAAGTTAAAATATATGTTTGTTAATCACTTTGAATTATACACAAAAATGTATGTTCTTTGGTAGTCTTGATTAAGATGTTTAAGATGATGTACACTCACACAAGATGAAGACTCCTGTCATATCATTGGCCTACAGTAGTCCCACAGGAGTCTTTTCCCCTCAGCTTTCTGTTAGCATTCACATTTATCTCAATTGGTGTTGCTCATGATAATATCACCCTTCTATCTTTCCTGTGTGTGTTTTTGTGCATGTAACTCAGGTACAGCAGTGTGTTTCCCAGTCTGAACATGGCAGTGAAACGCAGGGAACAAGCTCTTCAAGATTATAAGAGACTCCAGTCTAAAGTTGAGAAGTATGAAGAAAAAGAAAAGACAGGGCCCATCATGGTCAAACTCCATCAGGTATTATCAGCTATCTACAGCTAACATCCCTCATCCACCCAT
>JAZGTJ010013190.1:0-15228 GCA_036877575.1 Botia almorhae
ACTTGCTTACTATAATCACAACATCTCTTTATGCACACTTGATAGTATGCTTATGATTTAAAATGTGATTTTTTATATTCCTACACTGAACTTGCTGAGGCTATGGAATGAGGAGCAGACTGTGGACGACTGGATTCCCAGATGGACCCCCTAAGCGATGCACTTAGCACCAGAGGTTTTAGTAAACCATTACGATTGTTTGGAAACTTCACCCCATGTATCCCCACTTAGACACAGGCATTAACAGAGACTTGATGAATATGCATAACAACGGAAAGAGCTGGAGGATATAGATCCTTAGAGATGTAACCTAATCTTATGTCCATGATTCTTTTCCTAGACGCATAAGAGCGTTTTCATAATGATTGATGCACATGGATTAATTACTCAATTTACCTCCTTAATTCTAGTCCTTTGGCTTTACATTATACCATACATGGCCAAAAGTTACTTCAAAAAAGCAAAACTATTTGCCAATGGGGTAAGAAAATAAATTAATATTAAATATATAAAAGTATAGATTTTCCCTAAATGTCTTAATATCTAAAACAATTTTGCTTCTCCAGTAGTTTATCTAGTTTCATGTTTCTAAGATTTCTACTAAAAACTATTTCTACTAAAAGAGCTTAAAAATTAAGCAAATCACGAAAGGAGGCTTAGGAAAAATATTTAAAACGATTACATTTTGCAGCATATGGCACAACCCTGGCACATGTGTTGCCTGTATTTCAGCTGTTTTTACAAATATTAGATATCGCAGATCTGAGAATTTGCAGCAGAAAAACATTCACATGTTGTGCTGCTGACTCGTGCTGTTAAAATTAAGGAGGAAGGCCACAGGCAGCTCCTGACTGACTCTGGGGACTAAATATGGCTGACGGTCCATCGGGGGAAGGGCCACCTATAGCAACCACACACACACTGCTCAAGCTCAGAGGACAAATACCAACAGACAACAACAGTTTTTTTTCTGTGTGGGGGTGACTAAGCAGTGCAGTACTGGAACCCTCCTTTCATAAAAAACTCTGTTGACAGGTCACGCAGGTCTGAACAACAAGAGAACTAGCCTGACGCTATACTGGTCCTTTTCCAGCAAATCTTAAAATAGTTTTGGTGCAAAAATATACTTGGCAGCGTGGATCATATTGAGCGATGTTTTGTTAAGTCCACAGAGAAACAGACATGGGCATGAACTTTATCACGCAGTCGAAGTATCAGGAGGATTTTTATACCAGCAGCCATTAATTTACCACAAAGCTTTAGATATACTTTATTTCTACATTTAAAACATATTTTCAGCATTTCCGAACAATATCAAATGCCTGCCAGGGTTTCAATAACCATGTTCTAAAACCTGCTTCACTTAAAACACATTTTAACCTGTGCAAGATCACATATATGGCTTCTAGGTTCTGAACTGCTCCAAATTATTGCCACGGAGTAAGAAAAGTACTTAAGATAAAAAATATCCAAAAGAGGTCTGTCATTAAACTGAAAATGTAAGCATAAACCTTCAAAATGCCTTCCTTTGTTTTCGATAAAGAAGTAAAATAATAATGGAGGTGATTAAATAATGACATGACATTATTTTTAAGCCATACTTTGTCACCAAAGTGACTTCTGCAGCAGTCCTCTAGACTGTTTACAATAGAGGCAGTAGTGTTTCGTCTCAAGGCAAATAGGTAAAGAGGTTCTCTGAGGCATTAGCTTGAGGGAAGACTAGTGCTGTGTTGACACACAGGGTGTGCTCTGACGCAAACACCCAATCAGTACATGACTCAGCAACATAATACAGTGACATTGCCGGGCTCTTACAGGGGACCTTTCTGATTTCATTGTGTTATAACAGGATTAAACATTAACCATCCTGCCTTACAAATGTAAATAGCAGGGGCTCTATAACTTCAGCAGTACATTTAAGAGCTTTGTACCCTAAAAGACAATACATGTCTTCTAAGGCCTTCACAAATGGATCGTGCTAGTTATGACAAGGTGCTCTAGTAGCCAATAGTAGCTTTTCTCCGTTTGCTGCTTTGCTTTTCTTACACGTTCGCTCAACCAACAAGACTTTATTTATTGCAATGGCAGCAGTTCCTATATTCTTGGCTTTGGTGGCTATTTCCCATATTCTTACAATAAAAAAATGACCCATGAAATATGACTGCTGCAATAGAGTGCCAAGGGACCAAAACAACACGCTGAGGTTCTGTAGACCCAGAAAAATGTAAGCAGGCATTGAGTGTCTGTGATCTTGCCTCCTTAGTGTATATCCACCTGCACAAACCGCACCCACACAACTGCCAAACCTTCACCATCTAGTACTTTATGATCTTTTTTATTTCCTGTTTCATCCCCCAACCCGCAACAGAGAACTATAGCTTAATACAGTGTGCTGTACAGTAAATAATGCCTGTGCCCACAGGAACCCTATGGCGATGCCGTGCCATCTGCGGACCTGGCACCAGCTGTCTCTGCTGGCCAACCACCATGATAATTAACACGGATACGGTTCACATTTCTTTCATTCCACACCTTCATCTTACTCCTGCTTTCATCCCCAATGTACATCAAGATGTTACCAAGCAAAAAAGAGAAAGAAAGATTTGGCAGATGAAAGGCGGCGTTTAATATTTGTTTCCTGTTAAGTGTTTGGCTCCTGGGACAGAGATAAGACCCCTTGTCTGAGTTGATGTATGTAATGCAAACCCTATCTGGGCTCTCCAGAGTCAGGCAGCAATAGAGTGAGAGAGAGAGAGAGAGAGAGAGAGAGAGAGAGAGAAAGAGAGGAATAAAGACTCTCAAATCCTGTTTAATAAGGCTGCTTCAAATTGAACACCAGAGTTGAGAAGTTCATAGACTGTTGCTGTACGTTGTAATGAGAGAACAAATGGGCTGTGAGAGGTTTAATGTCCTTAAAGGGACATTTGACCCACAAGTAATGATCTGTGATCATTTACTCAACCTCATGTCATTTCAAACCTGAAAGACTTTCTATCATAAATTAAAATGAGGATTATAGGGGAATGTTAACACTTTTATTTTCTATTCAATAGAAATGAATGGTGACCGAGAATTGTGAAATACTACATTTTATATTGCCATACATTTATTTATATTTAAATATTGGTATTTTTGGTCACCCTGGTCACCATTCACTATCGCTGTATGCAGAAGAGCAGCAATAACATTGTACTTGAGATCTTCTTTTCTTGGGATACAGTTTCCAGAAAGTCACACAGGTTTAGAAATGACACAAGAATTATAAAATGACAGAATTTCCATTTTTAGTTTTACTATTCCTTTACATGAGAAAAATAATCCTGTCAATTGAACTCCATAGTAGAAACATGAGCTTAATAAAGCAATAAGCACAACAGCTGGGCTTTCTGGTAATCAAAAAACAAAAGCTTATCCAAACAGCTTCACTCTATTTGCATAAGTATGCCAGGGCCATCCCTAATAATACAATTTTAAATGGTTCAAATTAAATAGTGTTGATTTTATGAAGGAGTAAAAACAACGCTCATGTGTTCTCAGTTTCAGCCCTTATATCTGGCTATGACTCAGAACGAACAAATCAACACATTAGCCAAACATGCATTGGTTCCGCTGTGCGCTATTCAGGGACACAGTCACCTAATTAATAGTTTTAGCCTGCGGCCAATAAATTATGAAAACAGTGGAAATTGCAGATGTGAATCTTCATATGAGGTAATCTGATTATAGTACACTATTTATTCTTCATATTTTTGCAGTTACAATAAATAACACGGTCTGCAAGAACCCAACCCACACAAAAGCAAAGAACAGTTTTGCCAGAGATTGTTGTGATCAGTGTTGTTCTAACCAACCAGAACTGGTTCTGTGTAACTATACTAAAAAAACTGTCAACCAAATGTAGCCATAACCCACTTAGAAATGCTGTCCTCCTATATGGTTTGGGGTGCTGTTTTAAATCAGGGTTGCAAATAGGCCACTTATTTACTTGCAAATTAGACAGATTCAGGTGACTGTATTTTACCACTTGTATTTTTGGATTTCTCTGTTGTTTTTCTCACTGAACCCACACAAAAGGTTTTCGCAAAATCCTCGCTTCATCTGTCTCCTCTCTCTGTCTCATAACATTTCTGTGCTCAGCTGTTTTATGTTTTGATATCTACTCTTTTAGTTTAGTTTCAGGCATAGTGTCTCGTTATGGTCTCTTGGTCTTGTCACAATTGACTTATAACACCTTGCTGAGCAAAGACTCAGCAGAGACGACTCAGCATGCTTTTCAAAGGGATGCAGAAGTTGCTGTGGCCAGTTTAAGCAGAACAATACTGAAGGAACACATGCCCACAACAAACAGAGTTTAAAATGCCCTTTTCTTCCTGCACACACACATTTACAAAGCTCCATTCAGATTGGCAGATCACACAGTAGACTATTCTGTTAGATGTCTCCTACCATCACCTCTTACTTGGCAAAGCACAGCACCCTAGTACAATTGCTGAGACCAACAACAATCTAATAGGCTAGTGCTTGTCATGTGACCATTGGAAACAGAGTGCACAGTAGGCACCATACAGTCTGCTGTGGTCTTACATTAAAAACCAGACCCTAGCATGACACCTAGGTGTGCTAGATGTGCAGAGGGTGAGGAAAGTTTACATGCCAGTTGTGAGCCGAGCAACCCACATGCACCTTAAACTTCAAAGGGCCCTAAATATGTAACTAGTAATTACATAACTAAAAATAAATAATTGTATATAAGCATGTTCCTTATATATTCACTGCATCTCTAGAACCACGTGTGACCGTCAAGTTGCGGTTAAAAAAAGGGGGGAGGGGGGGACTGTAAAAATTTGTTGTGTAGGCTGTACCGGTGAAATGTACCATTCTCTCTTTCACTAAGTAGCTCCCCCACCGAGGCAGAAGCGCTCGCCGCTGACATTCAAGCCTAACCTCAAATGGGGCCACCATGCGAGACAACCAGTGATATCAAGAGGCACAAACATCCGGCATCCCGGATCAAGCAGATGTGCAGGGGTATTAACCACGATTCTCTCGACGAACAAACACAGTTGGCATCTGTGATCCTTTTAATGTTATCCTCTGTTTATTGACAACTAAACGCCCAACGTTTAAATCAAATGGGCTTTGGGAAACGATATGTATCAGCCTGAAATCAAAGAACGAGTTGTATTTATTGTAAAGGATTGTGATTTGCTGCCTGTTAAATCGTAACACAGGCTTGGAGAGTGTAATCTGCACAAAGCCATGATTCTGTAGTCAGTAATCGGTGATATAGAGGTCGTATTAGTTTTGGGCGCTTGGGGTTTGGGTGTTAAATTTATTTGGAGTCTTAATGCAACATTTATTTTGTTTAATGAAACAATTATTTTAAGAAAATTTGAGCAGAGCGCAGTCGCTGAATCACGCGACTTAAAAACAATGGAGGCCAAACTGCACGTCAAGCGCAAAGAGTGGCTTGATTGTGTTTTCAACTTGTCTTTCTTTCTTTCTTTCTTTCTCTCTTTCCTACTTTATACGATAGTTTACTATCGTGGAGTTAGCCTGTGTATCTATATACTAAAATCCCTTTCTCCGCCGGTATACTATAACCCTTAACACATCACGTTTAGTACAGCATCTTGAAGTGGCTTTAGCCTCTGAACCGCACAGAACAACGGCAGCGACTGTTTTCACATGATTCGGCTCTTAACAGTGTCTCACCCGTCAGGCTGTCGTAGCACTCAATCTCGGTGCTCTCCACGGCTCTCCGCTGCTCTTCCGTAAGCTTGGCCGCCGCTTGGTTCAGAAGGTTCACCTCGGACCCAGTGGTCCCATCGACGACATGCATCCCTTTCAGTTGCAGCAGCGCCCTGTGGTACTTCCCAATAGCTTCCCGGAATTTCTTCTCCTTATAGCAACGGTGACCCTCCAGCTTGAAGTCGATCGCTTTCTGTATTTTCGTCTCCATCTCCATCTCCGCGCCGCCAGCTCGATACCCTCCACCTCCGACGTCCCCACCCGCCGCCGCTGCTAGACTCCGACCCCCAGCCTCCGGATAGCTCTTTAGGCTCTTGATCGAGTGCTGCTTCGCTTCCATTTCGCTCAGTACGCACGACTGCAGGAAGCCATGCTGTTCTGACACGGGTGCCTGTGTTATCTTTAAAGGCTGGAGCAGCGTGCTGTGCATAAAGGATGCGAGCCTAAAAAACACAACTAGATAGTATTATTCGGGCGGGAAATAAACTAAACACAAATGACTATTGTCGGAACAAAGAAAATAACTACAGTGTTAATTTATAAGCCAGGTTTCTTTCTCCTTTACATCGATTTATGCCGTCGAGCAGCGAGTTACGCCTTGGTATAGAGATGATGCTGGACGCGGGCAGGACTGAGCTCAGATTTTCTCTGCTATGTCTCTTGCCGCCGGCGAGCGCAGCTTCAGCACCACAGACAGCGCAAGCGAGCCCTGACGCGGGGCATTATGGGAAGAATAAATCGTGAAACGCTGTTGCTACTGGCACACGATTACATTACAGATTAGTACATCTCCAAACGTCGGACAGGCAAACGTACAGTTATGAAACATTCTAAAGCTACTCGTGTTTATATAGCCTCGTTATTATTAGAAGAGCAAAGCGCCTCCTGCCACATGGGGTGGAACTGATAGCCACACGACAAATAAACAACCGTCCGTGTTATCCAAATATGTAAACGTGGGTCATCAAATTAGCTCTTAAATCAGTGGCATATTGGACTGTAGCGTCACTAGGTGCTTGAACAAATCATCTCACATTCCACATCTAGGCTAAACTAATAATATAGTCTAAATGAAAAACACCAAGTCAGCAGTGGTTGACCAATAACAAACCTTGTGTGTATGCTGTCCTCTAACAAATGCCTTGGTGTGCTATAACTATGGAGATAAAATGCTGCATTTAGTGAACACCTCTGTATAATTTCTAGCAGTTTTCACTCATCAGCCTTATCTTACCATTAAAGAATAAATATTAAACTGTGCTGTCATACATTCTATTAGTGACCATTTTACACCACGTATCGAACAAATTGAGGTTATAAAGTCTCAAATTAAATTGCAGGATTTGTGCAACACATCCTTCGATTGTGTCCACGTATGTGTGTGTGTGTGTTTCACAGAATATAAAGACAGGTCTTAAAACACATTGATTCTGCACTTTAAACATTTAAAGACAGTGGGTAAGAAAAGCAATTGATGTTTGTTTTATCTTTTTATATTCAATCCATTTCCAAAACAAACCATTCTCACAAATGTTTTATAAATTTACCCAGTTAAAATGTTTTTTTTTTGTGGTATTCTCTAAATCTGTACAATGTTAAAAAGCTCAGTTTTTTTAAATGAGCTCTAAATAAAATAAATACAAAAAAATGAAACCATGAAACAGAAAGTAACAGTAAATTCCTACTGCAACATGATGCTTAATGGCTAACACAGTATAAGGAGCTGAAAAACGTACACAACAATACACAAGGGTCCGGGTCCACCTCCACGTGTGTTGCTTGGCAACAGCATGCTATTCCCAATGTTATTTTTGCTTCGCTTGTCCAAATTACACTTAACATCACTTAGCTCCCTTGGCTGGAATTTCACACGAGTAAATTTGATAGCATAGGCTTTTTAATGCGCTGACTGTTTGAGATTGTAATTTGAGTGATTTTGTGCCTTTAGCAAAATAACAGTTAAGGTCATAAGGCGCTTTAATGAAAATGCTTACACGTGCAGTTTCAAGCCACTGAAAGGCTTCGTCTTGATTACAATGATCAGTCAAGTTAAAAACAGGGAGATATGAGGACGACTGAAGAGGAGCTTACTGGATCATTACTCACTGAGGAATCTGTAAGCTCAGGTGTGTGTTGTAAACATAACACATGCTATCTTTTACGTTTCTTGGCTACTGTAGTGATAATTAAAAGGTCATGCTTGGCGCCATGCATTCTAAAAGTATCTGTATTACATCACCCCCCCTACCCCTTCTTAATTTGTAAAAATGTTTCAACAGGAGAGCAGGTATAAAACGAGGAGGAGAAGATAGACAAGCGGTTCTCAACTCCACTCCTGGGGATTCACTGAACGTTTTATAGGTGTCCTTACCTGACTGTACAAAATGTGCACTGCTGCGAGTTAAAAACCTCTGGGATAGAATGTGATTCCTATAATCAAACATGACGGCAAAAAGTATGCAGCTTAGTAAGTAAGCAGCTTTCAGAGTGTCATTCCACACTGCAATAACTGATATTGCAGCTGTCCCTTTGTTACCCCATAATATCATAATTAGAACACAGCATGAGGTATCTTCTAAATCCAACCGTGTTAGAGTTTCCACTTTCTTACACGGAAATTTAGGGAATGGGGCTCTTGGAATGGGGCTCAAGTAAATAGGATATGAGAGGGTGCCCTTTTTAGGTGGTTTTTGTGCATTAGGTTTTCCTGGCACCCAGTCTCTTAAACACACTGACTTCCCCAACATCCATCTTAGCCCCGTGACAGTCACCCGTGCTACTGCTAACCTTAGGACTGGCCAAAGCGAAGCTGCCCTGGGCTTTGCTTTTGCTACTCGTGACTCGACTGTCCTGGGTTTCTGTGGACTGACTGACTAGAGGGGTTGAGGAGGTAGGGTTGACTGAAGGAGCCTTGCCCAGTCTCTTTAGTACACCCAGTTTGGGTGGCCCCTTGAGGCTGGAAGAGGTAGAGGAGGAGATAGGTGGTGTGCCTTCAGATGGGAGGAGTTTGTACTTGGTGCTGAGTCGACGCAGAGTCAGGGGTTTGGGATTAGGAGTTAGTGACTCTTTTTTGAATGCAGGTGAGGGTCGTTTTAGGACGCCGGCGTACTGCAGTACTGAGCCTTCGCCGTCACTTTCATCATCCTCAAAGCCATCAGCGACATCTACAGTCTTCTCAATAACCTCCTCTTCTTCCTCTGCTTCTCCCAGTCGGCTAAACACACCTGTCGGCTGCTGTAAGGCAGAGAAGAGACTTTTACAACCTTAACAATAACAAGTGCATTGAATACAGTTCTCACAGTGTCTGTGTTTCTTATTTCATGTTTAATTAATTCAACATATTTTCTCACCTTATTAGCTGTAGTGGTGTCTGCCTTAGATTCGGCCCCAAGTCTTTCAAACACTGAAGTACGCTTTAAAACTTTTGCTGTGGAAATGAAAGGGGACAGCACATAAATTACGTCAGTCTAAAATGCAAATTTGTTTGTTATGCTTGCTAGGTTTTAAAACTGCAAGATTACAAAGAGGTGAAATAAACATACAGAGTGAGTCAGAGAGAGCTAAAAAACTTGTTTTGAAATTATATGAACAGAACAATCCAAAACAGCGGTATCAATACAAATACAAATATCTCAGGGGCAGGGCACCTTTCTTGGCCTGCTGCGCCAGGATGCGTCGGGTGCGAGCTGTTGTGCCTTTCGGCATGTTTATGATGTATTTCCCCTCCATTTCTCTTGTAACCCGTCGGCGCTTTACTTGCATCCCATTTTCTTCTGCTGGTTGGCTGGGCACTGTGAGAGGGGACAGAGAACATTTTCAAATTCAACTTTTGCCAACTGGCCTGTTACCAACACACTAATAGGCCCCTGCAAAAATCTGTTATTGTGCATTTAAACAAGTATTTGATGCAAACCTGACACCACTACTTAGCTACCACTTAAACTAATCTGATGTACCTGTTTTGGCACTCTTGTTGGTGACCGTCACTGATATTCTGTTGTCAGGGCGCCGGGCAGGAGTGCTTGGTGGGGAGTCCCGGCTCAAAGCGTTGGCAATCATGCGTGTGGCAGCTGTCAAGGAAATATGAACATTGCAGGAGCTACAGCTTCAGCCCACTTAGACAAAGATAAATCACTTCCTCTATGAGCAATCACTTCAGAAAACTTCAGATTATAAATATGACATGATTGCTTTTAATCCAAATGAGTTTGAGCATGTATGTAAAACAGAACATGCAAAATACTTACGAGTGTTAGCAGTACGTCTCAGCTCAGCTTGTACACTAGTCTGCCCAGAGGAAATGGCTTCAGTTGCCATTTTACACATATCCTACATGAGAATGCAGAGACAGTAGGAAAAGTATTTCATTGTTAGAATAAACCTGCATTCTTTTGAACCACACAGCATCAGGCAATCTTAAAATGGCCACATATTGTCTGATTCATCTTACTTACTATTATATTAGGTTATTATAAGAAGTTATATTCCATTTTAATGTGATATTTAAAAAAGAATCTAACATGATTTGCGCTCACCTGTCTGTACACATGCTTGGCATGTTTAAGAATGGCTATGATGTCACCTATGACTGTGATACCCAAGTCCATCATTATTTCTTTACTGAGGTCCATTAGCATGTTCTTCTGAATCCTGAACAAAACAGGCTGTTGAAGCTACTTTTTCAACACACATGCTCTAAACAGCAAGAATAATCTGTTGTTTATGAATAATGTAGCTTGCTCACATTTTTCATACAGAAGACATGCTTCTGACAATTCAAAACAGAAATAACATCCAGTTTAGAAAGCACATGTAAGCAGGTTGTGCTGAATAACTTAAACATCTATGATTCATCTGTATTGTACATCTCACACAATACCACTATTTTAAATGCACTATGTTCTTACAATGACAATCTTACCTGTTATCAACAAATGCCACAGCGTAGTTGACCGCCAGTCCAGGAGGGATTCCAGCATCTTTGAAGAACTGGATCCACTCTGAGGTGGCTACAGGATCAATAAATGTCAATTTCAGGTGTGTTTAATTATAGGTATTTTAAATTCAGAGATAAACACATCTGCATGCTTCTTATAAAATGACTGTAAATTTAAAGACATCAGAACTGTTTAAGTATTATGATAAAGAGGTCAACAGCTCATACAGTTCGACATGCGTGACAAAGAGACAACACATGGCTGGCCAGAACAGCTGGGTGTTATTTTTAACACTCAGCTGGGTGTTTTAGCTGGGTGTTAAGTCTGCAGTATGGGTCTTGTGTCAGTAACTGAATTTTCCTGGTGAGGATTGTTCTCAAACTTAAGACAACTACTATGAGAACAGACACATTCAGATTGAATTTAAAAAAATCCATAAAAAAATATAAAAATTCAAAAAAGTCCAATGTGTTTTTTAAAAAATATTATGTTAACAAGTCATTCAGTATCTGTATAATTTCGTATCAATATCAAGAACACTACATTATGCGAGAATACGATATTATGCGAACATTTTAACACTATAAAGCAGTGTCTTTAATACACAATAATAAAGAGATAGTTCTGAACAAACTGATATAAAAGCGCTTACACAGAGTATGAGCGCTTGAGTGACTTAATACGTATGTGGACAACTAAGCACGGAAACAAATTATTAACAGTTACTGCTAAATTTCCCAAACATAAATTATTCTTTAACCAACTCGTTGGTTTACTTGTAGCAAAGTAAAAAAGATCCACCCAATGCCCTCAAGGCGGAACTGAGTGCAGTTAAACGACAATAAAATGACTAAGAAACTAAATAAATAAACGGAACAAACATATTTAACTATTTTTTGTTATGATATGCTACACTAAACGAATCATGCATTATGTATATTACACGAACGTTGTATTATAAGGAGACAATGGTAATGCAATGCGGGCCTCTGATTCATTGAACCCAGACACTGCATTGCACTTAAGCGTCTCGTCGAGACCGAACATAAACCTCCACTAAACTTTCCATCATTGAAAACTAAATGCTGATTTGAGCGGCAATTTAGACATGCAGAGTGACCATATTTCACAAACGAGGGTCATTTCTTTTACTTACCTGTTGTGACTGTCGCCATCTTTCCAAGGAAAAACCGACGCGCTGCGGAAATATTGTGACGTCACATCCCCTCGATCTTCGGAACAAATCGACTTACCGGAATATTCCGAATCTACCCGACAATCTCCACGTGTAGTTTGGCTCCAAAACATATCTCATTTAATATTTTGTTCCACGTTGACCCAATGGGTCAATTTGCGTGTAATTATTAGTAGTACATAATCGTTGTCAGGGTGTTGGTAAATGGAATTTTCCAAGATCAAAATGAATTTAGGAGACACTTAAATTTGCCATTACCTGTAATCATATGGCTTGGGTCCCTCTTAGGGGATAGAAAAAAAAGTTTATGTAATCTATTGTAAGTATATATTTTGTATTTTTGATATGCAGTTATAAGCTAATAACCTTACTTTAAAAGCTTTCTGACTGACTTGTGCTATGTCTAGTTTATCCACTAGAGTGCGTTAAAATCTTATTAATAAGCCTATCAAAACATGCAACTTTAAAGAAATGCTCGAGTCCGACTTTATCTTTTAATTGGAATGTTACTGTGCAATGATTTTTAACACCGTTATAAAAACGTGTTTAAAAACCGATAGTTAATGCTTGTGAATATGTTTATTTTGTAGACATTTCCATTACAAGAAAAAATTGGACGTCATACAAAGATATTAAGATATTAAGGACAGTACACCTACTTTTCACAGTCTATGTAACAATATGAAATATCCTTCTCCACTCATTAAAGGGCTAGCAATATAGCATAAAGTGAAATGAAATGGAGAAAGGGCTTAAAGATAAAGAAGGTACAAACGGCGGGTTATATCATTCACAAGAGCTGGTCAGAATGAATTAAATATGCTGTTCAATATGAGAACTTAGAGCAGGGCCTTCAGTCATGGTGAGAAAAGCACTAAAGAAATCCCAAAGCCCATGACATCAAACCTCCCATACATTTCTGTCATCTGCTTTCTTAATCAAGTATATACAAAGACAAATAGTATTGAAAAAGCACCATGTTGTTTTCAGTTTAAGATATTCTGTTGCGTTTCCTATTACGACTAGCATTCGTTTCCCCTCAAAAAAGGCAAAAATGTGTCTGAAATTGGTCAGCCCTCTTTTAACTGTTTTAATACAAGTGATTGTAACATTAGACTATGACCACTAATATCTCACAATTTGTGTATTGAAGGCAATCTTCAAATGTGCATTAGGAAGTAAAACATTTCACTTCAAATTATGCCCACTGAGCTGAGAGGCACTGACGTTTCACAACCTCATAATGCAAAACCATCCATCCATAGAGTACTTAGCAGAGTAAATCATACATAAGGTAAACCGGAAAGACAGAACACATTGTCTCTATTCTTCACTGTGACATTGTAGCATTCAGAAATGATTTGAATCTTACAATTATGGTGATGTGCTACATGGTTCTCCTAGAGTATCTGATATATTGCATTCCACTGTTAATTCAAAGCACTGTTTGAAAATACCTAGGATTATCATAGCTTGAACATAGTCCCTCGTGAGTGTGCAGTTGCGTCAAACAAGGGGTTTTTGCAAAGTGGAAGACCACAGAGTCACTGATACTGTTATATGCTATCATATCAGATCCAGATTCTTTAAGTAAAGATACAGTAACAACATGTTTTGGCGGAGGAGTAACAAAAGCACCAACAGCTAAAAACAAAACAACATAAAACTGCTGTTACACTCAAAAAATCTTTTGAAAATCTTTTGAAAGTAAATGTGGAGTCAATATCAATGTAATGTAGCACAAAGCTGCTTGACAGCACAGACTTTGTTAAATGAGATTTCTGATATAATATATTGTTTCACTTTGTGAAATCAAAGTACTACTTTCATTACATTTTGTGATACTGTATCTCGCCATAACTGAGATTCAGTTTTCAATGCTAAATCAGGACACAATTTCATCTGTCGAATAAAGCTTATGTTTTCTTGCAGTTGTTCACATTTCTGCTGTAAATCTGAACCTCTGACCCAATGTACCTATGAAATGGGTCTAAAATCAATACAATGGTGCACTTGTGTATAAAAATGTAGCATAAAAGGCATTTCATTTTAAACATCTGTACAGATGTGATCTCTCCATCCCATACAATACTACACAAAGCCATTAAAAAACAATGGATCTTCTCTGTGTTAAAATACTTGCATCTCTGTATGATGTAGGTATGTATAATATTCTGATCATGTCCATAACATCGATGTATAAGGGCTGCTTGAATGTTGTCCATCAAGCCCTGAATATCACACACACACAGAAGCTAAAGGGCAGACAGTACACACTGGACATGATAAATCTATAAGAAAATACAACACTACCGCTTGATAAACACAGCTGAATATCATATAGTCATCACATTGAGACACATTTGATTCATATCCTTTTTTTTCTTTAGCATATTTGTTTATTTATGCATTGATAGATATTTTTGTGTCCAGTGTGTTTTGTCCACAGGGGTTGATGAACGATTGCTGTGGGACCAATTTCATATTCACAAATCAAGCACATCAAAAAGCAGTGGATAGCCTCCACAGACCTGTGACACATATATGTCACTATATGCACCACAGTGTGAATATAGCCAACATACACGTTACACATTTTGTATGAAAGGCAGTGACGATGCTTTTCATATTAAGGGAAAGGTGAGCTGTTATTGTTTATTATAATATATTTTTTGTTCTTTTAGAAAAATATCTATGTTTACACCAAAACCAAGTGCATCAAGCTCTCCCTTCTGTCTTCATTGACAAAAATAACATTTTCTGAACATTCATACATTACATTACAATCATCGCAGATATATATACACACTGAATATGTATATATATGCATACATAATATATATTTTTATATATTTTACATATATCGTTTATGACATATAAAAGGTTCATAGTGCACAACATGCCTTTTTAGTTGCCAACATGAGATAACTATGAAATAATAATAATAACCACAATAACAATATTCGTGATAACTGCAGTAAGACAACAGTAACAGAGAGGAGCAGCTAAGAGCCCCACGAAATTCTTCCATTTGGCAGCAACGGCACAATCAAGAGCCAAAGAGAAAAGCATCATGAAAAATCAGTAACTTAAAACATTAAAAAAATCATCAACATTCACAGAAAAGTAGACGGTTCATATTCATAAGCACAACCAATCCTTTTGGCCATCGTTGTTTTCCTCTCGTCCGTCCGTAGCTGGCGCTTGTGCTTTTCTTGGTTTCCATTTTAACAACCCCCTTAAAGAAAGAAATAAACTGGAGATGTGGTCCTCCGTGACTTCTATTCACAATCAACGCCAGGAGCTGTGCTAAACCAGACCCACAACTCCAGAACAATGTCAGGA
>JAZGTJ010013191.1:0-15226 GCA_036877575.1 Botia almorhae
GTCCAAAAGAAACACAGGCAGGTTTTGCTAAATGAACCAGAATGTAAAATGAGATGTGAATAATTACCATGAAAATTACTTAATTACCCATCAGCCCATCACCCGACCAACTGTTACAGCTATTACATTCAAAAACCCAATTTAAGTATCAAAAAAGCTAAACAAAATTTGTGAGCTGGTCAGCTGCCTACAAAGTCGACACTAAGCCATTGTGTGCATGTTCCCAACAAAAAGGCAGTTTCAATAACGTTACGGTCTAAAACATCAAAACATTTACTTTTAATAAACTTTCAGATGAGTCATTTATGACATATATTGATTGTAAGCACACTGCCCTCTACACATAAGTCTACAGTCTATTTAGGAAGCAAGACACACTGTCAAGTAATACAAGGTGTCGTTTTTGTATAAAGCAGATGATCCTGTTCTATCAGATTCCTGAGAGATGCAGAGAGCTTTAAAACTCCTCTATAATTACACAGTGTGCTAAAACAGCACAGAAGCTTCTAGAATAATCACCATGGTGGCAGTTTGTCCGATTCCTGCTGAAGAGGATCTGCAGCAGCCAATCACAGGACAGGAACAGCAAGGAAATAAAAAGAGAGAGAGGGACAGATGAGAGACAGAATGAAGTGAGAGTAATAAATGTGTGACATCCACACGTGCTACTGCATGACAAGGCAGAACTACAGTAAATAAATACATTTTTAACACACCCGTTCATTTATTGTATTGTGTTGTTTTATTTTCAGTTCTCACACTGGGTGTTTCGGACATGAATACATGAACACAATGCATTCATGCTTTATGTCTACATCAGCTATAGATCCGGTCTAAAGAGAGAGAGAGCAGCTTTATAGAGGGTGATAATGAAAAGGGATTATTTTTATTTGCTGAATGCAGTTCAATTGTGCTTTGAGATATAATAACTCTCATTAATAATAAAACATTATAAAACGTTTTACAAATCAACAGTATTGTGTAATCAAGTATGAATTACTTATGCTTACCAGTAACAGATTTGGAATCGAAAACTTATACATAAAATGAGTTTTGAAGACAGATATAAATTGTGCCTGTTTTTTTCTGTCCTGTGTTCTTTTTAGATAGAATTATACAATAAGTTTCTAATATTACGAAAGTGACACAAAATTGAGGCAAAGACCCAAAATAGCTGCATCACACAACCTGTATTTCAGTTGCACAAAGAAGAATTAAGTAAGTTAAGAGTGTGGTTAAAGTGAGTGTGTTATGTGCAGTGTCTGTGTGTGCCAGCGGGAATCTGATCTCTACTGTGTCTGTCTGAAGAGAATCTGATCTCACAGTCGGCTGGAGTCAAGCGAGGGGGGCAGCAGAGCTTTAATCTAGACGTCACACTGACCTACATTATGTGACACATTTGTGATGTTCTACCACATGCAACGGCTTCTTGTAACCGCATGAGTCATCAAAGAGAGCCTGCAGGACTCCTGAAAGAACATTATCACCGTTCTACCCAAGAAAGAGAGAGAGAGCGAGAGGATATCACACAACACAAAACAAAAGAACTTTAACCAAAACACCAGAGTGAGTGATGTGTTCTACAGCCAGTCATTTCAAAGAGGAGCAATGTTTATAATTCTGTGTATATAACAGCACGTTTGTGAGTCAGATTAATGTTCAATGTTTTCGCTTGGAGAATCAGTTCTAAAAACACAGACAAACACATCAACAATATTTCAAACAGCTGTAACCACGGTAATTAAAATATTAGTTTTGTGACATCTAGACATCAGCCACTCAGCAAATTCACAAGAGAAAGTGCAACATAAACCAGAAGATCAAAGTTTTATGGTTTGCTAGCAGTTAACAGTTGCTCTCGACTGCAAGACAATCCGATCTAAACAAACAGTTTGTTGCATAAATTGGATAAAAGCTTTGCTTGAAAAAGCACAAGTTAAAGAGCATGAAATAAAGAGACAAATCTATTTCAGCTGCCAAAAGGGATCACAGGTATCAATATTTAAGTAATATCTCATCTTATATGACGAAGACTCCCTAATATTATTCACTCAACAGTGCAATAACTCAGCACTAGATAACTGCTCCTGATTTACTGTTTTCTTTAGAAGGCAAACATGCTTCTACCCAACACCTGCAGTGCTGCCCGTTTATGAAACATGGTGAAAAAAACATGTTTAATTTGATGACCTTTAAAGGGCAACGAAACTAAGATACCGTCTTCAAATATTGCGTACAGGAAATATCAAGATCTCTTAAGTCCCCTTTAAATGCTAAATGGTCAAGTCTGTAGAAGAACATTCCTGATCCTCCTCATACTCTCATCCTTCAACACACCCGAACACACACACATACACACACAAACACACACACAAACACATGGCTAACGTTCTCTGAAGTTCTCTCAGTTATCGAAAACGTTTTTGCAGTAATGAGACAGTACTTTTTTAAACATTATACATCATATCAAAAATGTTAATCTTAAGTTGTTAGTAAAACGTTTTAAAAAGTCACAGAATTTAACATTTTGAATAGCGTTCTTATAACCAAGCAGTCATGTTAACACATCTAAAAAACTGTATGTTTTGAATATTCCCAGTGCAACACTTGCCCACACAACGCTAGAACGATGCCAAACAAACAGTCCAGGATTTCTCCAGGTTCTATGAAATTGTAGTTCCATCAAAGGTGAAGAGAGTCAGAAGAGTCCAGGTGTCTGGAGACTGCTGGGTCACGGAGGTATTCCGAGTCGGAACAATCCTGCTCTGCTTGCTTCAGTTATTTTCCTGCTGTACCTTCATTTTCTCTCACCTTTCACTATCTGCATCTCTCCCCACCTCTCCCTGATGTTTGGTAACAACAGAGAAAAACTTACGATTCTATAATCCACAGCACATCTGACAACAAAGAAATATGGTTATATCAACTGAGGTACATTTGGGTACATTTCAAGTGTACCAGTACAGTCATTTAAAACACAAAGCTGAATTAACAGAACAGAAGTAAATCAGATGTACAATGTTCTGCCAATGGACCTGCAGGAGAAATATGTTAAAACAATCATTTAGGGGCGTTTTAAAGTTATTCAAGATTTTTCTTTCACTGTTCATGCTGTGAACTTTCATTATGTTAAATAAGTAAATAAAAACAAGTAAAAAACAAATTTTAAAAAAAATTTCAATTTCTTTAAATGTTGGTATTATTACACTGCATGAAACATTAGACTGGATTATATTCAAATTGCTGTTGTTTTTATGTAAATTGATATAACTTCATTTTCAGGTGCTTCCATGACGATAAATAAACATACATTTCAGGATACGATTTTAGGAGGGAAAACAGGTCAGTGTGCTACAGTGATGTAGGTCAGCGCTGCCCTCACCTGCAGTTTTCAGACTGTGAGGGGAACTCAAACGACTGATATCTTACTGACAACAGAGAGCTGTGAGAAGCAGCAAACAAAACCCATCATTTAATCCCAACTGAAAAGCAGAACTCAAACCACCTCATATCCTCGCATAGATTTTACAAATCTGACCCATATTTAGGAGGTCTGACCCATATTTAAGATTCAGTCTGTCTAACACAAATCATAATTTTTCATCAATCGTACAGAAGGCCAATTTATTCCCCAGCCTGAAAGAAATAAACAACAGCGTTCATTTTTATGAAATGTTACCATGGCCCTGTGATGAAACATCTAGGTCTATATAACTAGGTTCTAGCTGGTTACCAATCACCATACTGTTGCCATGACAATAAATTTACATCAGTTATTCTTCAAACATTGCACATGAAAGCTACTGCAAATGTTTTAAATGCAAGAAACAGAAGCGCAATAGAATCTTAGCAAACACCAAATAATGTTATTCTACGCAGAAGGAAAATCATCTGATATATTAATTATCTTTTATCCCTTCATTGCTGTTTTGTTTATTGGTGGTAATACATTGAGCAGCAATGAAAATAAATACATACAACGCAATATATATTTATATATTTTATATACGTTTTATATGTTAATGTTAGAAATATATATTTTACATCCAATATTCAAGAACGAAGGAAACATGGGTGGTTAAACTGGAACACAACCTGCTCCAGATAAATGTCTAGGGAAGTTTTTATTAAACTTTTTTTTTCGTAAAATAAAAATTTTATTCTGTAAGCTTTTCCTCAGTGGTTCCTTTGAGAAAAATATTGTTCATAAAACCCAAAACAGTCATAAAACAACCAAAACATTTACGTGATAAATGTAAAGCAATTACAAGCCGTGAGTTTCAGTTACTAAACACGCGCAGGGACAAATGTTCTGTGTAAATGTTAAATCAAACCACTGAATGGTTTAATGCATGATTTACACAGAAATTCGTTCTGCTCATAAACAAGACTCGATAATGATAACAATTTAAATACACTATGGAAAAACTCAAAGTGTTTGGAAACTTTGCTAGGACCTCTGGTGTAAAACCGGATCAACCTAAAACAGAACTAAACCAGTTTATCGAAGTTACTGCCCGTAATGATTTAGACACTACGTTCGCACCAAAACACAAAGCTGACTGAAAACCCCAAAGACATGCTGTGCTTAGTTTACAATATTGTGCTTTTAACACAGTTTAAAGTCTGATCTAAAGGCTGCTTGCCAACACATGTGAAGACAGATTATGAAGCAGTGTGGAGAGATTCTCTCTCTCTCTCTCTCTCTCTCTCTCTCTCTCTCCGCCCTGCTGATTTGACATTGTGGAGGTTATAACGAGTGTTTCACAGAACCCTGTGGAGGTTTGCCAACAGCATTATTGGTCGATAAGTGCCAGCCAATCACAACAGCTCATCCTCTGCCCTCTTAATCTCCTCAATCCCACTTTTCCCAGTTCTCAGGAGGATCTGAGTACCTCAGCAAGAATGTTGTCCTCAAACCTCAGACCTCACGATGAGGCAGCCAATTAGATGTTCTTGACGGTACCTCGGCTTTTCAGAGGCAAATTGTGCTAAAGCAGTCACACATCACAGAACATCTGACTTCCAACATCAACGGTTGGTATAAACATGCCTGTCTGATTCACAAGCAGTAAATCTCAAGAAAGTGGGTCAAAAAACACAACCCATCACATCCCATCCCATCCCATCCCCCCAAATCACTGCGGAAAACTGATCAAAAGAGCATATACATTCACTGGTAATGCAGCTATAAAGGGTACAGGATACAGTGCAGATTACTGTGGTCAAAAGAGCAAAAATGAGGTACTAATGCACGTGGCAGTTTTAACTGTGCATTAGGAAGACAAACAAGTCAATGTGATACAGTCTGCCATGGCCCAGCTGCACCTGTAAACAATGGAGCATGGAATCATGGGAAGGAAACGCAGCACTCTGATTGGCTCCCTCCCAAATCGCTGACAGCATCCTGTTGAGACACCTGCACAGGGAATCTCACACTGCTAAGAATCAAGAAGATGCTCGGTACCAATCATGGAGAAGAAGTCCTGATCCCCCAGATGGCCCCCAGATACTTCTCCACCTGCTCGGACAACAGCAGCTGGCTGTTTGAGGTGGTGGCCCATGGCCTGAAGATCCAGGAGCATCACTCTGCTGTTAAAGCCCGACAGATCGTCTGGTGTAGGGTCTCCAACATACAATGTGGAATTGTAATACTGTCAGAAGGGGTGTCTGTAATACATAAACATCAAAGACTCATATCTACAGTAAGTACAGTAGGTACAAAGATAAAGATGTTTTCTTTTAGGAAAAAGTCGTTTTTTAAACGGCAAATATTTAACAGGAATGACAGCAGAGCAGCAGAGTGACAACAAATTTGCAAGGGAACCATTCATTTAAAAAACAAGGAATTTAATAAAAGATAAACACCTTTCATTCTAAAATTGACACTTCTGTACAGCTATAACCCCTAATTCCCCTAATTAATGACACTTCTGTACAACCCCTAATTATAGGGAGCTATAGCACTCAAACAACTCTGCAAGTTACTCAGGGCCAGAGCCTTTAAATGGAATTTGTGTAGTCAGGGTCTATTTTAGAGGAAGAACAGCGGGGGTCAGAACGTAAATGCACATGAACAGCATAGCGTGACACCAGAATACCAACTTCCTGTGTGGAGTCCACTTCCTGTTGCCTCATCAGCGTTTGTTTAACACACTCTCTGTTTAATGACCTCCTCCACAGACTCCAGTGGTGTGTCACACACGCCTCATGTCTAGCTTGTCTGTGAGGAGGTACGTGCTGTGCGCCACACGTCTTGAGCAATTTCACTGCAATCAACATCTGGACGGCTTTTCAGCTGAACATGTAACAGCTCACCAAGAAAGGAAGAAGCATTTACAATGACTTCTGACAAACAAGATAAACATTTACAGATATACACCACAATATCTGACGTGAGTTTAATGGATAGTTCACTCAAAAAAAGTGAAATTATCCCGTTATTTACTCATCCCCAGGTCATTCCAAACTTGTTTCCAAACCATTTACTTTTCCATTGTATGGACATAAAACCACACATTTGAGACATTTCTCAAAATAACGTCTTTACATGACATCTGTCACGTAAAACATAAGAGGGAGAGGTTAGCATGTCCCTCATGTCAGTAGCAAAACAAACTGTTGGTGGTACATGTGCTAATCAAAGAAGCAAGCAACACGAAAGCTTTACTTCAAACCGTCTGTGATAACTAAAGCTGGAAGTGTGCGGAATTCCCTGCGGTGTGAACAGAGTCGGGAAAAGAATCTTATGCAACCGCTTTCTTAAATATTAAACAAAGAGCTCTGAGAAGCCAAATGAATTTTAATCGAGTGACGAGCGATTCATCGGTGAAGGAAACCGCTGAATGAAGCAACAGGAAGCCTCATCCGTCAGTCCTGAGCTCTGGAACAGAGGAAAAGAGATCGAGACAGACAGGAAATATACGAGGCTGAAAGAGGAAAAACAGAGGAAATGATTCACTCCGAAATCTGAGTGGCTTCTGGAACACTCGATATAAACCAAACGATGAGAGATTTCTGATATGTCGTCAGTTTATATTTCCAAAATAACATTTGCAGAACAATTATGAGTCATATCTGTCAAAATTATTAATGACGCAGTGGATTAAGTCATTCACAGATGTGCATGACTATTTCTCACATTAAACCAATAACCAGTTATCAGGTGGTAATAATAGTAATAGTAATATTTGCTTGAGCTATCAGCACTAACTAGCAATCTCTGCTATCTTTGTACTAATGTATGATGTATAAACTACAAATATCATATGTGGGGTTCTGTAGTCCAGCAGATAAAGATCTGGACTCCAACCAGAAGATTAAGGCAGGTTCAACCCTACAGGTGGTGTTTTACCACCTGTGCACTTGAGCAAGACACACACACACACTTACTTACTTACTGGGGACATTCCATATACTTCTACTGTTTTTATACACAGCTTGTTATAAACAATATATCCTAACACTAACCCACACTGTAACCCTAACAGAAAACTTGCTGCATTTTTACAATATGCAATTAACTTTTTACTATATTTTACTCAATTTACTATATTTTTATAGTGTTTTATGAATAAGGAGGTCCCCAAAAGCAGGCTTTGCTCAGATTTGTCAGGTTTTGCTGATCTTTGGGTATAAATTTGTCTCCAATACATGGTTAAGTGAACACACACACACAGGGGATTATGCCTTCAAGGAAAATATTCTCTCTACACTGTAATTAACTTCTGATAAAGTTAAATCAGCTCAACGACGTGATATGAATGCACCCCTGCGTCCACCGTCAGCCGACCTCTCAGAAACCTCCCAAACACAAGTTATCAGATGTTTGTCAGAACAAGTGCTTCATTTCCAAACAGAGGGGAGAGAACAGAGAAGACTGGTGTGAAAATCCAGAATGGAAATAAATCCAGAGCTGGTGTTTATGAACTGGATATGGAGCTTTAGCAGCAGCTGTTACTTTTCAGTCTGCAGCAGGACACAGTCTGGCTAAACCTAAATGTTAATAAACATCTGTTTGTGTAGATCGACTTTTGTCAACACGACCAGACGCCTGAACTGTTTCTCTGATCACTTCCTATCCTGACTAAAAAAAGAAATCTGCCATTAGATCGCAACTCTTGCAAAATAACTGGAAGGATGTGACAATATTTTAATGATTGGTTTGGCTCTGTAGTTTAACGACATCACAGACACTGGAAAAATATGGCTTCTGGCTTTTCAGTGTTTTATGGGAAAGTTCTGACAGGCAGATTAAGTCGTAGGAACGGAATTTGAAAAACAAGAGCACAACAACAGAAAACTGAAGACCAGCGTCAGACACTGACTAGCTTCACCAGCTGTGCATCTGACTGTTCCAACATAATTCTTACAGAAAAACAAGCCAAGAAAGATTTACCACACATAAATTAGAGGTAACCAGAAATGCTCACACACAGTCTAATATTTGGAAAACTGTGTTTAAAACAGTGAAATAAACAAAAATCTTGAAAGATTGTACTTGGAAATTGTAATTGTACAAAACTGGTGTGTAATTTCTGCATGATTAGTAACACAACGGAACCTCAACAGAATCTGTTTTATAAAGGAAAGGACGAGAACGCAATGCAGTAGGAAAAAAATATGCAACAAAAAATCGTTGCTAGTCTGCTCTCGCAAGATATTCTAGCTTGCCAAATTAAGCCACCGATCAGACATTCCAGGGAAATCTTCATCAGAAAAGGAGGAATTCCAGGAATCCTGATAGCACTGCCAAATCCACGCACGTCCAGACTGATGACAAATGATGGCCAGCCGGTCCGATTTGTTCTGTGCAAACACAGCAGAATTCCTGAGCAGGCTTTCATTCCTCACTGGAGAAACAAATCTCTCCCAGATAAAAATAACAACTGATAACACCAATAATGTACTTTTTTTTTAATTACACACATTTAAAGCATGCGATTAGCTGACTTTTGCATCCTTGTGCAAAAACATATAAAATCATAAATCAATGTATTGTTCCCTTTAATTTATAGGCAGCTGTGTATTGAACAGAATAATGTACAGCTATTATCACAAAACAAAAACGTGTTAACAAATAGCCTTTAGGTCATGACATGTGATGTTTGTGTTTGGAACAGGATGTGAACACAATGAGAACTGAAGATGAAGAAAAAACCTAGACAATAAGCAACATTCCTAAACGCTGTCATTCAGATAACCAACCTGGGATACATCTTTAAAATCTGTGCTCATTTAAAAAAAGATCCATTTCAATCATGTGTTGGTTAACTGTATCTTTTATTTCTTTAATCAGGATTACGATTAATGGTGATGCACTTAATCAATCACAAAAAATGTGTCAATAAGTGGTAGGGTTCAGAGCGATCTCAAAAGCCACGCCTCTTCCAAAAAATGTGCAGAGGTATGCAAATAAAAGATCATCTACCCTGCCTTTAAAGCATTCAATTTTGGAGTATTGCAACCAATTACAGACATGATCAATGTACACAGAAATGTAATTTCTTGAATATTCGTGCGGCAGTTCACTGATTACAACAACAAAAACCTGTTGTTAAGCTTCAGCTCTGAATGAGCTTTCTGTGAGTGAAACATTTGTGTTCATTTCTTTGCCCTTTGACCCCATCCGTTCCTTTCAGGAATTTATTATTCACATTTTACATTCACCGGATTATGGGATTTTCATCTCCTGGTAGATTCATTTCAGGGACACAAAAGTGCAATTTAATATGCGTCCGCAGCGTAAAATCTGCAGTAAAATAACAACACAAGGCTGACAGAGACGTTTGGTTAGACAGGCGTTACATCCCGAGTTTCGTTTTATAGTCAAAACAAACCACGTCTGCGCTTTTGTCTCACATGAACATCAAAACAACCTTGTAACAAGCCACATTTACACTCGAACAAAAGCAAAACAACAACCAATGAACAGCCATTTCTGCAAGCCTTCATCTACTGGTGCTTTGTTTACCAAACATTTCTCCACTTGGAACATTAAAAATGTGTGTCACTACACGTCAATAATAAATAAACAGGAAAACTGAAAGCTCATGTTATGTTTCACCTCCACAGGGAGTTAAAGCGTGTGTGTAATTGTTGACATACTGAAGCTTTTAATCCGATTACAGAATTCCCTGCTGGATGTTTGCACTCATTCCGAGCCGAGCGCTTGAAGAGGATCTCCAGACCCGTGGCATGCTGCCATGCACCATTCTGTGCTCCGGACGGAAGAGAGTGGAGGCTGGTGGAAGAGTGAGGCTCCCAAACCAGATTGAGGACTCCAGAGATCCTGAGACCCTACATCTCTATAGATTCCTCCTTCATACGCAACACTAAAGTCACCATGAACTCTAAATTCATGCTCTTGTTTTTTATGTAATATTGCAGTGCTTATTATAAATTATTATTCCGTGCACATCATTGTTTTTTCAATCCATGTGCCCTCATAATCTTTAATCAAAATCTGAATATGTACTTCCCCTCTGAAACAGTAGACCTTCTCTGATGACATCAGTCTGATGGCTTGGGCGGAGCCAGAGACTTTACCACTCCCCTCCTTTAAACCAATGAAGTTTCAATATAGGTGGTCTGTAGTTACACCTGCCACAGCTACATAATTTACTATATTATTTGTTTCTTTATAGACAAAACACACATCACTAGCTAAGAAACACTAGCTGGTTAAGTTATCTTTCTCAGACGCGAGGCTTAGAGCACTTAAAGATCAAAACACTTCACAGACATTCAAACATCTTGCATAAGTGGAAACATTAAGTCTCAAGAGCATTAAAAACAAAGCGTGGCCCTTACCGGCCGGGCGGAAGGGACCAGATGTTTATTACTGTGGCCTTGTGGGTTATTGTGCTGGTACAGGTGGCTGATGTTATCACCAAAAACCAGCGTTACTCATGCTGACGTCCTGAGGATAAATGTGATTGGCTGACGCTTTCTATTTTTTTTGTGTGGTTGTGTGTGTGTAGTCTGTTGTGCAGAAATTATATTCGCTTTTTTGCACACTGTCAGAAAGTGTATTCAGATGCAGTATTCAGCTCCTTTCTCTGTGACAATAAAACGTAAATCTGATTAATTTATTTTAATTTGGGGAAATCACGCTACATACATTTGATTAAAACAGATGCTTTACGTATTAAAATACCTAATCTCCATTCGTTGGAATACTCGATTCTGATTGGTCAATCATGGCATTGTACAGTTGAATATTTTTGTTATGATAATAGCTAAATTTTTTCATTTACAGTTTCCTATGTACACAGCTTGCTTCATGTCTCTCGTATCAAACCGCAGTATAAAATAATTTAAACTCAAAACACAATTTAATGGTCAAATAAATGGACATGAATGTTAGATTTGAAATGAAAATCAAACATTATTGTGTTATTATTTAATTACACAATTTAATAATTGTGTTATTATTGAATTTAACATTCAGAATTGTCTTTTATGAAGTTGTTTATTATTACAAAAAGAGTTTGTGGCCTAATGTGAACCAGGTTAATTAGAATATAGGACAACTAAAAAGAGAAACGTTTAAGTGGAATTAAAACAATGTGTTGTCTCATAAGAGCAGCTGACTACAGCGCCATCTAGTGTCACATAACAATACAGCGAGAGAAGCGCTTTATGTTAATCACTCGTTAATTAACAGCGATATTGTTTTAATAAACAAACAAGCCTGTTTGTTAATGTTACGTTTAATCGTCTGGGTCTTAACACCTCAGAGTTAAAGATACAGGTAACTGCAACTGTCATTTACACATTACCGAGAATTAACAAGGAGACTTGAAAGATTTACGAACTAGAAAACAACGTTCAAGCAAAAATGTTTAACAGCGATCTGTAACTTGCTTTTTTATTTATTCTGCTTTGTGTCTGACTGATATAACTTCACATACGTGCTCTGAATGGTGGTCAATCTCTTTATCCCCCAAAATATTTTGTGAATCCATTATAAAAACGCATGTTCTTGACATGAGACCACCAGGCTAACTGAATGTTTTCAGGACATTGGTTAACGTTCGTTTATCCTGTTCTTATAACATTCAAAATAAATTGTTTAAAATTTTTGTAACTTAATGGAAACGTACCTAAAAACAACCTAAAATTGTCAGCTGGGATATTAAACAAAACACACAACACTTAGGGGGAAACACCAGCATGTGGGTGTGTGGGCCACAAGCCCCCCCACACAACCACAGAGTCTTTGCTTTTTGTCTCTCTCAAAAGCGGAGCAACAAAACCACATAGAAACACTCCCACAGACAACAACCAGAAAAACAGCCTTCTTTGTGTATTCCTATCTCAAATCTCTCGCTGAATAAACACTGAAACTCTCAGAAACGCTTTTCCTAAAGCTCAGGTCACTTTGACGGTCAGTCCTGCATCGGGCTTTAAATGTGGCCCAGTTTCAGCCTCAGTGTGACTCCTCTGGGCCACAACACTAAAATGACCCACTCCACATTCTGTTCACTATGTGAAGCCAGTGTGAACCAGTAGCACAGATCGTCCAAACTCTCTTTCAGGCTTGAAGAAAGCTGTTTTATTTAACTGTCATGGACCTAGTTTGAGAAATAGGTCAAGAACACGGGCTTACAATGGTACCTCTTCTACATACACATACCTGTAAACCGGTTGCATCTACTGCATGATTCCAATGACAGGCTTGGAAGAGAAGCGGTCAAACTCTTGGAAGAGATCTCCGATGTTGCTCCTAAACTTCAGATCTAGATTCAGCTGTATAATGCGCTTCAGTTCTAGAGGGCATGAGAGATACATGAGAACCGCAAATCAGCCACATCAACCACTAGAACCACCTCACCCTACAGCTGCAGTGAATATTATCTCGCTTATTTCTGTTAGTTCTGATCCAAAGAACCTGTAACTGCAGAAGCTGCACCAATTAATATCAAAAAGGTCATTTAACCTACATAATATAGATCAATACTAATATAGATCTTTTAGTGTCCTTTTAGCACCCTGCGGTACACACTGTTCATGCATTATTGCATTACTGTGGAGTTTACAGACTTCATTGTTCAACTGTCTGTGGCAGTAACTGCATTGTACCTCACAATAAACATGTTTACAGTTTTAACTGATTCCCTTCAAACTGTTGGGCCAACTGTTGCCACACATTTCACAAAAACAAATCTTAGTTTGCGCTGCTTTTTACAACCCTGAGAAAGCAACACACATTTTCTTTGCGTTCTGACTACATTTTAGAACGAAACAACAACAGTTATTTCAACAGAAATAACAAAGGAAAGAACATAATCAAACTCCAGGATTCCCACGTCAGATGGTCTCATGAAAGGCGGCCGGACAGCTCGGTGGCAACAAAGCCATCAAGACGACATTCTGGACGCGCCATTGTGGAGCAAAAGCGCCGCATACAATGACATGCATTCGGAAAGCAAAACAAATGAGGCCAAACCGAGCTTGTTGTAATTAGAACAATGAGTGAGCTGAGCCGCCGCATCGCTCTGGAATTTCACATCGATGTCTGTCAAAACAGGCTGAGCAGAAACCGAGGCGATCGATACTAACAATCTAAGCTGCACACAACACCTCGTGAGCAGATAAAACACGGACCAGCAGAATTTATAAAACACACACTCGGCACATCTGCAGTGTGAAGGCAATCCTCAGCTAATCATCTCTCATCACTCCAAAACAGCAAAAGCTAAAAGTGTGCCAGTTTCATGTGCAGAAAACTGTATATAAGGCATTTTTCTCCTATATAGTTTTTTTTCTCCCAAAATATGGGAATTTCAACACTGATGTGTTTACATGCCTTCTGTATTCAAGGCATGTCCGTTAGTGCAAACTGTAGCAACCAACCTGAGAAACCAAGACCTTCAAGAAACAAAGGTCAGCATGAAGCTCACCAACTCCAGCTCATCACCCTGACTGAAAACACACACACAAACACAGCTGAGTCACGTAGAACCAAGATAAATGTGGCCTGTTCAGACTGGAAACACTTATACGGAATGTGTTTCACAAATGTAGGACTTTCATGCTAGCGTTTATATCATCCTGGGAAAAACCTCTAGCTTTAGTTCCTCCCTTCCTCTCAGAAATGATCCCACACATCTACTGCTTATTTCCACTGGGGAAGCGTTTTAAGATGGTAAACAATACACCTGCATTTAGGTGATCTCCATCTGTTCTCAGTGGATTATGAGTTCTTGCCTTCCTGCAGCACCAGTGTGATTTAACACAGACCTGAGCGGGTGCAGGTCCGCCACATTATGTGGTTAATAATTATGAAGCTTCATTTGGCCGATCTCCACGCACAACATCACATGAAGCGTTCAACAAGCGGCCCAAGAAGCACGATAAACAATATTTATGAGGACAAAAGAACAAGAGTCAAAATCTTGTTGTAATTAAAGTCTGGTACAAAAGATCAACACTTCTTTAAGAAAGAGATCACAGCTTAAGAAAAAGCCTGTTTCTGAAGAACAATTTCATAACCATGTGATGGGTCGTGCAGGCACCGTGTGTCACATGACCACAGTGAGGTTCCTATAACAGAAGCGCATGTAAAGTAATGTTATAAAAGCGTTTTCTATAAGATGGAAATAAACAGGCAGTTCCCTCACAATGAAAAAGATAAACATAAATCTGGAATGTTTATATGTTAAAATGACTGGACATGTGCTTCCTCCTACCACTAACAAAAAGCAGACAATCCATTACCATGGACTTGCTTACAAATAAATTCTCGTTCCCTCAACGGAACAGTGGTCATCTAGGGATCATGGTCCAAACTGAGATGAATGGATGAATGCTGTTGGTTTCCTCATCAGGTTTTATTTGACCATATTGAGCGCCTGTTGTACAAGTCGTTGAGTGGAACAAGCCCTGCGGGTGAGAGAGGCGGAGTTACGCGAGAGGACGGACCTCCAGCGGGAGTAACAGAATTTCTTGAAGTTAAGCTAAAGAGCCAGTCAGTAGATCATAACTAAACTAAAGGATACCTTTATGTCTGAAGTAGAAGATGACCACAGGTGGAAAAGTCAATGAAGACGTTCTAAAGCGGCGCCTAAATCAAATTTCGATCACGTCGGCTAATTTAAGATGTGTGGCAAGCACTCGCGATTTTAAAAATGTCCAAAAAAAGAAAAATAGATGTAGAAGGGCGGATGTGTCAGGAGAAATGGAAAGAGAAGTATTTCTTCTGTGAGGTCAACGGCAAGTC